>JAAGNO010003049.1:12951-44348 GCA_033439905.1 Ceryle rudis | reverse complement strand
TTTCTTCCGTTCTTTCTTTTTTTTTTTTATAAGGAAAAAACCACCAAACCCAGCCAGCTCAATCCCAAGAGTGCTTCCTTCTTAACAGAGTAAACACTGAACCACCAAGCCTGGCTTGAGGCTTTAGACATGCATAATGCACACACCTATAAGGGAAAAAGCACATAGACACACACGAGCTGAATGAGAGAACAGACACCTGCGCACACATCTCGTGACCAGCTCTGGCAGGGCAGAACTCAGCACAACAGAAGAGGGGAGTTTGGGGCCAGACTACAGCATTTTTACAAAAGACTGGAAGACTTTCATTTTACCTTTGAAAAGGGCGGATTTACAAGTTTTGATAAGCAAGATGAAATTGGCTTCGAATAGGTTTCACGTTTAGCAGAGTACGGATCTTCCAGATTTCTTCGGCAGCAAGTGCTAGAAACAAACACATCTCAAACAAGACTTAAAAGTAGGGTCAGCTTCAGAAACTGCTTCCCCACAGCTTTTGGCATACTTGGCAAGAGCAGATTCCCAAGGCTTCGCGTGGAGATCCCCATCCCAAAGGAAGAGGTTAAGAGGCTCTGTGAGGGTTGGGATTTGTTCAGATCTCCCTCAAATTTGTCCTGACCTTCCCCTGAGCTCCAAACTGCAGCCCCAGCACCTCCTATCCCAGCAGATACTTGTTCTGCCTCACTAGGGAACTTCAGAGATAAAAAAGACACAGTAGCAAGGGGAGGATGGGAGCCAGAGTGACTGAAGTTGCTGGCAGGAAAATCTGTAGAGGCAGAAGTCAGAGGAATAGGTGGCAGAGGCTGAAATCAGATCTCCTGTTCTCTCCAGTGTCCCCGTTCATGGGGGATTTCTCTTGAAGACAACTCCAGAAGTAGGAGCTGACCTTGCTCTGTAAGCAACCTGTGTCATCACCTTTTCATGCATGGTGCACCCCTCCCTCTCCAGCTACCCTGCTGCCTACCAGGCTGTGGGGGTGGCAACATCTCCCCTCCTCAGGGTGAAAACTGGTAGTTGCCCGCAGAGACTGGTAAGCCGTGGAGGGGAATGCTAGAATGTTTACACTTCTGGAGCACTGCCTGATCTGCTCCTGTGAGCGGGAAAGGACTCTGAGACCTGGAGTAGCCCCACAGAGACTACTCATGGATGGCTGCAGCCACATGGCAATGAGAGCGTAACAGATGGGCCAACAATCTTTGCCCAGGACTAGTTACAGGACTGGCAAAGTAATAAGGGTCTCCTATCTGACCCTACACTCCTAGAAGCTGTAAGAAACCCAAATCTTCCACAGTCTAGCCATGAAAGAGAAAGTCACCCTTCGTGGAAAACCACAGCCATTTCCATCTGCTCCAGAACAGCTGAAAGTTTTAGCCTCTTCTGGTTTTAGATCTCAGCATGGCTTCGGATTTAAGCTGTAACAAATCCGAGAGCAAAACAGCAAAGCCTTTGAAGTATCCAAGCAGCACACTTGAGAATCACAGGAAAAACTCCAACACAGAAGAGAGGAGTTGGGCCACACCACCCCTAGCTAGGCAACATGGCATCCTATCAAATGGTTCAGCCTTTAGTGAAGGGTGTCCAGTGCAAGGATGTCCTCTAAGGGGGTACACTGTCCACTTCACCACAAACAGGGTTGTCTTAAAAACCATATGAATTCTAAAAAAATACAATTCCCAGCCAGGTACAAGCATCCAGGCGGGGAGAGAGGAAGGAGAATATGTGCAAGGAGACAGTGCAGGATGGGAGAGGCATTTGGAGGAAAACAGCCTGCACTTGGCTGGCAAACCCTACAAGCCTTATTTATGCTCAGATCTTGGCAAGCTCTGCAGAAGTTAAGGACTGGAGGATTTGGATCAGAGCTTTGTTCCCTGTGACTCGATTCTTACTCATTAGCTGGCTATAAACAGAGTTAAACAAACCAGTCTGCTCTCACCACTCAGTATTTTTATGAAGAGTCTGAACTCCTATAGATGCCACAGATCCATCTGTGGGTCTCAAAGCATTTGACAACAAGGTGAGTTTAGCCTCACAACACCCCAGTGAGGTAGGTATGACAGTGGTCCCCTGATTTTGCATGGAGCGGGGGGGAACCAACAAGACACCCTGAAAAATAAAACATCATAAACCAAACCAAAACAGGGAATACTCAGGAGTCCCGATTCCCCTTTTAGTCTGTCCTCACTCCTAAGCAGGTTGGATCTCTAGGGAGACTGTTTGAGAGGCCAAGTCCTCTCTTTCAGATTTCATCAGGCAAAGCATTCACACTGCTGACACAGGGAAGAGCGTGTAATGCAGGATTTGGCCCCTGTTGACAGTGCCCTTTCAGTGGCAGGCAGAAAAGGCAGCGCTGAACCACAGCAGGCAGATGAAGAAGCAGACCCAGAGTGAGCACACGCCGCTTCCGTCTGGTTCTCCGTGTGTTTAAGGATTTAATGCAATTAAGACAAGAGTTTCCTGAGCAGATAGTGCCCGACAACGCCCCTCGTGGGGGAGGGAAAAGGAAAGGGGAAGGAAATCCTGGGAAAGTAGGAAAGTTTTGCAGAGGTGCCCGTGACAAGGTGCTCTCACACACACGACACACCCAAGCCCCCGGCAAGGTGGTTCTTGTTCTGGCTTCACAGAAATGAGCCAATTCAGCCACAGGCAGTAGCCTGCACATAGGCATAAGTGCTCCACATTCTCCCAAGCTACTCCCAGTCTCTCCCACCTTGCTGTTTATGCACATCGTAAAAGCCAGATACATGCATCTTTAGGAGAGCCAATGTGAGATCCTGTCTGTTCCTCTTCCCTTTCTTTTTATTTATTTTTTTTTTAAGAAAAGGAATGAACCAATTTCTTCAAACTAAAACACTGCAAAGGCCAGTCAATAAAGGAGTCCTCTCCTTTTAGGAGTCTCCTAAAGGAAAGCACAACCTAGAAAAAAAACCCAAACATGAAGCTTAGGGTTAGGGAAGTTAGGGAAAACCCTACCTACTTCCCGTCCTTTAAGGAACATGGGCCTGATCCTGTAATGTACCACACCATCTAGTTTCTTCACAACCATGTCTGGCACACTACATGGAGAAGACAGGATCCAAGTGACTACCATGCACTTGTAATAAAGGCAGAGAGAGGACACTGCATCCTTCTGACAAGTGCATGGTATTCACCTGTCTCTTGGATGGGGAACCACCACTTTGGACCGGTGCTCACCAGGGTGCTCCCTTGATCTCAAGAGGCCTATCTGCAGGTGCTGCTGGACATACAGCTCCAGTGATGCTGAAGCTGGGAAAGGCTGGATCCCCCTGCCCTGTCCCCAGCACCACTGCTTAAAATGGCTGCTCCCTCCCACCAGGCTGTGGTGGCCACCAGCCAGCCCACATCAGCCATGCTATATGGGACTAGCAAAGACTGACTCTTGGCCGGGCCACCTTGCACTGGTGGCAGCAAGGAGGCAGCTCCACAGGCTGCTGAAGGAGCCCAAGGAAGGCCTCTCAGGAGGGGCTCTCACAGCCTCTCTCAGAAGACATGCACCCTGACAGTGAAAGGCACTGGCTTAAGCACCTCGCTAAACTGCGGCCCCCTTTGTTAAGACATTCATAGGGAGGGCAGGTCAGATCCTGCCTGATAGAGATATTTGCATGGCAAAAGACTGGGCATAATGAATCCAGCGTTTGCATTCACACCCGAAAATCCACCAACACAGAGCTGAGGGGGGCGGGGTGTGTGTGTTCTTAGAGGGACCTAGCTGAAGGTAGGTCACTGACAGTCTCAGAGCTGGCTCCAGAGTCACAGATGCCCTGTGCTGACAATCAGACCAGACATTGCTTTAGGCTCATCATTATAAGCAAACCTTCCAAAACCCCGTAAAACTCAGGTGACACTCAAGTCAGACACCAAAGCTACACCGATCGGCAACGGTGGCCTTACAAACAAAACTGCACCTCTCAGGAGCAGATCCCAGAACTAAGCAGAAACTCCCACAGTACAGAAAGGCCAAGAAAGGCAGGCAGATTTTCAACATTCAGACACAGTTTGGTATTTCTTAGCTATAGCTGAAGGCGTACGGTGGGGAAAGACACACTGCAGTGTTTCCAGAGCACAGCAGTTCTCCAGAGCAAGTGCCCATGGCAGAGGTCAGCCCTTCCCTGGCTGCTCACCTCAAGGAGGGAAGTGCTTTTGCCCATCTTTCCACCAGACAAGCGCAAAGCCATCTAAAGAGGGAGGGGCACATTCCTGCCTGCACCCCCCTTCCCCTCTGCACTCTCCCCCATCAGCCGTAGGGAGGGTCTGTGATTTATCTGAGGAGGAGCCAGCTACTTGTCTGCCCTGTCCCAGTGCAAATACAGAGCCCTTGCAGGTGCAAAAGGAAGTGGCGGGATAAGGCAGACCCCGAGGGGACTGTGTCTGGAGAAACACATTCAAAAAAACAGAGAGAAAGGGACAGAAATGGGGAGCTTTGGGAGCGCCCAAAAAAGATGTGGGCAAGCAAGAGAGAGGGAAGCAGACGAGAGATAACAGGGAGCGGTGTCATGCAGAACCGCTTCACTAACAAGCACCTGTTAAAAAAAAAACCAAAACAACACTAAACCCAGAAAAATTTGAAGAGCTGCAAGATGGGCTGATCCAGTTCAAGACAAGCAACCTCACAGAGAGGGAGAGAGCAAAACCATCTCACTATGCTCACACTGGTCCAGCACTGAGAAGAAGAGGGCACATGAAAAGGAGCAAAAGAAAAAGAGAGTCTTCAACCTCCAGATTAGGTGTCTCACAGAATCAGCCCTCTGACACCCCACCCTCTGCTACCCCCTCCTCCCCGAGTGAACAGGGACTGCCACAGCCCTGCACAAGCAGGTTCCTAGAGCAGAGAGGTGAGCAACACGCTCTCAGGAACGGCAAAGGCAGAGACACGAAAGCACAGGCACACGCACAGCATAAGGCAGTGCTCCAACAAAAATACCAACGTTGCAATTGTGCAGAGTGAGAGCGAGCGTGAGATTTACAGTATGGCTGGAGAGGGGGGAGGAAAAGAAAAAAAAAATCAAAAATCTGTTCTGTCTCCAAGGCTGAGCTAACTGAGCCAAGTCACCCTGTCGCCTCTTAAGATATTTCTTTCTAGATAAGATATCCCAAGTACCCTCCCCTTTCCAAATAAAGTGCAGATGGTCAAATATTACTGGTCCATCATCTGCCAGTTTCAGTCAGCATTGGGGAAATTAAACCCAAAAGCACAATATTGAAAAAAAAAAAAAATTACAAATCTCCAAACAACCCACCCTCAAAATCCCTTAGACTGAAGTCTCAGACTGTAAGCGGAGGACAAATTTATGAGATTTAGGGTCTATGAACTCTTCTGAGAGTTTGATGAAGGGGATTTTCTTCACATTAACAACAAGGCTGAAGTCCAAGCACTTGAGGACAAACACAACACCGTCTTGTAACCCGCTTGTGACTGCTTCCTCACTGACAAGCGTCCACTGCTTGGAGAACCAGCGATCCTTGTCGTACTGGAGGGTTGGGCCTGGGTTGAGGTAACGCTCCAGGAATGCCTGCCAAGAGAGGGACATGCATTAGCGCCAGCTCCACGACTCGCTCTGCAACGATGTTCTCTTCCCACCACCAGATACAGCTCTGCAAGCACGGACTTGTCACGCTACAAATTGTTTCAGCTTCCATACTTCGGGAGACATCCTCTCCCCAGTCCCTCCCAGCTTTTCAGACCCCAGGAACAGACATAAGCACCAGGAGATCCTCTTTCAGTCCAACCCAGCAAGCTTCCAAAGTTACAGATCAGACTTCTGCCATCTGGCAGCAGTTCAGTAGAGGTCTTTTCTCCCCTACCAACCCCATAACCCATCCCAAAAACTGCAGCCCTTGAAAGGCAGATGGAATAGTTGGCCCCTCTCTTCTTCAGGCCTTCAAAGCTAAGGTGGAAAGGAAAGCCTGACTGAGGCTGCAAAACTGAAAGCAGAACAAGGAACACCCTTTGCTTGTGTTTTAGTGTCTCCTTTGCCATCTTAATGGCAGCAGAACTCCCCCTTGCGTGCCTGGGCAAGGTCCCAGGTGGATCCCAGTGAGAGGGTGCTAAGCCCCATGTCTTGACAGCATTTCTGCTCTTGGCATAGTAGGCCCTGCGCAAATGCCCAGGAGTAAATTCTCACATTTCTAATCCTTCTCTCGTATTGTGAGGTGTTCTTAGAGAGGAAGGTAGAGAGTGGGAGGGGGATCGTGTGACCTGTTTCCCTCATAATTCAGTCCCCCCCTGTGTCTGCCAGTCAACAGTCACAGTCAAGGTATGAAGCAGCAAGGTGATGTTTGACCAAGTGAACAATCCTCATCGCCACTTTCAGATACAAAGAGACAGAAGGTGCTGCAGAGGAAACATTAGTTACCTTGAAGACCTGATGGAATCTACAATGCACTGATCACAACAGAGGCAGCAACTATGAAAACCTGCACTCACCTCCCCTGACTGTTTTCTGTTCTGCACGTGCACACAGATGCGTCACCCCTTTTTCCCTCCTGCCTGCACCAAGAAAGCGTTACCTTTGGTGTCATGTTATTAGTGATGCAGAAGGACAAGTGTTGCAAGATGCTCTCCATGCTGTGGTACTGTTGCTGGCGGGTGGTGCGAAGGTACTTCTGCAGAGCTCTTGCCATGGAGGGGAAGATTGCCTGGGCTGCTTCTCGGGGGTCCATCATCTCTCCTGGAGCTTTCTGCTGTTCCTCTGCCTGGAGGCGTTTAATGTGAGTGAAAGCCTCCTCTACTGCAACCACAAGCCTGCAGGAGGAAAATCAGGACAGCGAGAGTTGTAACAAGAGAGGTAGGATGGGTCTGTAGTTAAGGCAGAGCCTGGGAGTCAAGATTTAAAAGCTCCTATTCCCATCTCTGCTACTGAGGCACTACCTGCCATCAGACAATTTACATAAAATCTTCTCTACTGACAGTCTGAGGGGTAGACAGCAGCTCTTCTTTCCTTGTCCAAGCCATCCAGCAATTGAGGGTCATAAACCGAGACTAAGACTTTAAAAGCCTGAGTGTCATACTTGATTCTGCCAACACAGCATAAACATCAGCTACATGACTCAAACAAGACACAGCTGCCTTACGTTTAATGCCTGTCTTTGCAAACAAAGGTTCCAGCATACAGTACTGCCCTGTGAAGTGTAAGGCTGGGCAAGCAGTCGGGAAGAGGCTGGCTACAAACTAGCATGACCCCAGGACACAGAGAATCTGTGCTCTGAGCTGCAGTCTGCTCCGATTCACACCAACTGGGTGCAGAACTTGTGCTGCCAGGTGATTGCTCTGCACTCCGCTGCCGAGCAGTGATGGGACTCACGTCTTCACTCCTAACACACTGCAGCTAGAGACATCCCCTGCAAACCATTCCTGCATTGGCACGGGTGAGCAAACACCAGGACCACACCGTAAAGAGGCAAACAGATGCCATATGACACTTGCAAGTTAGCCCAGTGCTAAGTAACAAGCGAGGGGCTACACTGCGGTTAGTGAGGAAAAAGCAACAATAACGGAAGACTCTCCCCACAAAACTCTTTTGCTCCTCCAGACAGGGCTTGTTTCACACCAGATTTCTACTCAAGTTACCATCTTCAGTCCACACTACCTTTAATACCCAAAACATCTTAAAACCAGGGAAGCTGCCTCACGACAAGCAGAGGTACAGCATATTGTATTTAGGCTATATACAAGAACAGCATGAGAAGTCCTAACCCTTGCCCGTTTTGTTTAATTTGACTTGGGGGAGGCAGGGGGTGGAAATCATTTTCTACTCTCCTCCTGTCTTTTTTTGTTGCAGCTCTGACCTTCCTCCTTGGAAACATCTGGCCTGATCTTCTAGTGACTGATGGTTTTCCTCTGACAAAGCAGCTGTTCTAACCAAACTCAGCAAGCAAGGGAGATAGATGTGCCCAAGTTAGGATGCACGTAGAGGAAAGTTTAAGTTCCTATTGCTCTGAGGCTGGAAGTCAGCCCAAAAGACAGTGGCTACAGAGCACAGGTCAGACCAAAGCAAGCTCGGGGTGACACTGTGCCAGCACTTTCCCAATGAAATATAAACTGCCAAAAGAAAACACAAAACAAGCCAGCTCCTCCTGGTTACAGCACATTCCTTCCAAGCACAGCTCAGCTCAGGGGTGCCTGTCTGTAAGCAATTTGCCTCAGACTGTTAGGTATGCTAACTACAAACTGTAATTAGGCTCCAGAGCAAATAGAGGCACTATCTCGGGTCACCTCAAGAAAACATCAACTCTGCAGCCTAAGTGTGACATACCTATGCTCCAAAATAAAATGTAACCGCTTCTGGTCATGTCTTTCCTCTCCATCCCCTTGAAAAGGGCAGTCAAACTGCCCCTTTCAGTAGTCTGCAGACATTCTCCTTGCTCAGGAACAGGCAACACCAAGTGCTCCATTGATTCTGTCCCTGGATTACTGGAGCTGAGACAACAAGCCTGAGCATGGATGAAAATAATGGGATTCCCTACAGATTTGTCAAGCACCAGACTGCTCCCTAATCCATGACATTGCATTAGTTTATCTGCATAATATACCCAGGCTCTGCTTTATGCACGTTCTTTGGATAATTCCAGTAGTCACCATCCTTTATGCATCTGGGTTTCACATGCTTCTTTGCTGTGACAGATTTACAGCCAACCCCAAGCTCTTAATCGGAGGGGATCCCCCCTCTTTGTCAGGTTCAGGAATCCCCGTGCGACAGCCTCGCAGTGCCCAGAGGTGACACCCGGGAGGGAATGGCTTTACCTCGCACGGCGTTTTTTCACTCGGCGCTCGTGGTCGGCCTCTTCATAGTAGAGCTCGTTGTGACTGGAGTCCCTGCGACGGGCTGCGGCTGCTATCATAGCACGGGACTGCCCCGATGCGTTGTTACCTGGGCCTTCAGGAGGTGAAGGTGAGCAAAACAGAGATGAGAAAGGTGATGTTACTGTCACAGGACTGGGGCTGGGACAGACCAGCACCCCACAGCACCTGTCACAAGTGCTCTGTGGCTCCAGCCTTCCCAGCTGAAGCTATAAACTGTTCCCCAGTCCTCAGGAGCTCTGGCAGAAACCCTGCTAGGCAGCACAGGCTTAGAGAGGGGTCTCTGGCACATGGACGAGGGAAGTTAGTTAGGACGAAGGATCTCACACAACACACAAAAAGGCAGAGGTGAGGTGCACGTGCCAAGGATACAACTTACCACCCGTTAGATATGTTTTCAGTTTGAAGGCAAGGGCAGCTGGAACACACCACATTTCAGCAACGAGATAGTGTGAGAGCACAAGAAGTGAGGAGTTGGAAAGAGGAGAAAGACAAACACAAGAACATCATGAGACATGGAGATGAATGAACGAAAGCCAAACTTCGGACAGTTACACACAGGGAGGGAAAACGGGATGCAGAGGCAGCGGGGTCACCTTCTGACAAAGCACAGGGGTTTCCAGGAGGGCACTGTCAGAGCAGCAGTCCCACAACAGGGTCGGCCGGGGTCTATATGGGTACTAGCTTCTCATGGCACTCTCAGCAGCATCTGCTATTACAGCTTCTGTTGCTATTAACATCCTACACAGCTACAGGAACAGGGAAGCTGCAATCTCCTCTGAGACACTTGGTCAAGCGACAGAGCTGTCTACTCCAAGACCTTAGAGCAATAGGAGGTCCTGCAGCTCTGCCATGAAGCTCTCAGCTCTGGCTGTTCAGGCAGAAAGGAAAAAATGTTGCCCCAGAAGAGTCTACCAACCCTTTGATCTAGACAGGGGATAGAGGTGGGTCTACCCAGAGGGAAAAAGGTAGGACTGCCTCCAAACCACCAAGATCTGCTTTTCTGACTCACTGCTCTGAAAGCCCACACTCTCAACAGGCAGTGGTTAAGGCCAATCAATTGCACAGACATGCTTAAAATGGTTCTGCTCATGCAAAGGCATCTTTTAAATTTTTTCCTAAAAAGCACAAACCAGATTCCAAGACAGAAGCCTGAAGATCAGCAGTGGGAAAGACAAGCATTCACACAGACAGCTTCTTAAGAGCCCAACGATTCAGGCTTTGACAGCCCTGAAATGGAGCATATGACTCAAGGAAGACACTAGCTCCCAAATTTGGGTTAGAACTGTAATTTGTCTCATTGACTATTGCTGGTGGTGAAAAGCCTTGTTTTGAAGGTGAGCCTCTCCAGTCTGTATAAGAGAGATTACAACAAGATGGTTTCTTTTCCTTCCTGGCTGCTCCAGTATCAAATACAAAAGCTGCCAACAAATTAGGCTGCCTTAATAGCATTATTGTCTTTTCACATGGAGGGTGTAAAAGACTGTCAGGATGCCAAGGTAAGCTGCAGCCAGAACTAAACTCTGCTTCATAAAATGGATGAGAATCTTCTTAAAGACATGCCTCTAAGCCTGAGATTTCCACATCCACAAAGGCAGTGGCATTGCACAAGGAACAGCCCAGGCAATTGGTACTGCACCAGAAGGGAAGGCACAACTTTTCAGGCGCTGGCAGGCTCACGAATTGACGCTGGGAAAGGCCTGCCATCTGGAGTTGCTCCTGGTTCCTTGTCTTCTAACAGAGCTTTGTGAGCTAGCAACTCTTAAGCTACTGACACTACAGACAGGCAGTTTTTCTTCTGAGCTTGAGAGTCCCAATGTCCCAGCAGGTGCTGCAGGAACAGAGACCCTGTCACCCCTGAAGAGACGCTGCAGCACAGGAGAAGACAAGCCAGCTAGTAAGCAGAACAGCATGTCCTGCAGCCAGCCTGGCAGGCTCTTGGGTTTGAATGATGTGTAAACACCCGTGGGATCAGGAAGCCCTCACTTTCCACACACCAGGCCTCATTGACACTGAGCAGCTGGAAAGAAAGATTTCAGATCTAAAAACATATAGAGTAAGTCTGTTTGCTTCCCCTTTCCAACTCAACTCATTGTCTCCCACCTGCCGTCTTCTACAGTCCAGACAGCAGGAAACATAGGACAGACAAGCCCTTCTCCCTACCCACTGCTTCTGCCTTCACCCTGTCAGGATGGGGACACCTGTCTCACTGTAAGGATCTAAACCTCCAGTTAATTTGACAGACTGAGGAGTGCTGCATCAGGTATGGGAAACATTTAGAATAAGGCCTTTGAAACTTCTACAGTCACCAAAAATGAAGAAATAAATAAATAAATAAAAGGAATTAAAAAGTCCATACCACAGGGCACCAAAACTTTGTTGAAGGCAAACCAATCATGTCTCATGTGTTTCCATATGACAGATATTCTTTGTATTTTGGTCTCCACACCCTGCATACAGAGCCATCTTGCCCAGTTAAGCCTCTTTTCCCTTCTGGCTCTCAAAGCCTTTCAATACTGATGAATTCGCGGGCAGGATGGGCCCTACCTCATCTTGTCACAGGACTTCAGCCATCCTTCACTATAAAAGCTTCCCTACACAACTTCAGCTCTTCCATCAAAGGAACGTGCAATTTATAAGGGCTGTGATGGCTGGGCACACCCTGCTTATCAAGCCTAGCTTTCACTGAGAGGGTTTAAGAGTGTCAAGTGATTAAGTCCAGTTTTCACTCCTTTATCCATCCATCCGTCCATCCTCCCACAGGCCTCTCTCAAGCCCAAAAGTTTGAAACAGGTTTGTAGAATGGCAAATCTCAAGTGGGACAGTTATCTGTCTCTGAATTTCCATGAACTGCTTTGCATCAGGATGACCTGGGAGCTCGGCCATGTGCAAACCAGGCATAGTTAATTTAGTGCTCCGACTGCAGGCTGACCAGCTCTGCTTTCACTGGTGGCTGCTGCTTACAGAGCTGCTTCTTCCCCATAGTGGTATCGACCTCCTTCACTCCCCTGAAGGCTGCTTGTGGAAGCAGCACAATAAATGACCGGGGAACTCGTTCAGTTAAAAGTTGTGTTTATTGTACTATCACAACCAAGCAGATGACCCAAGGGTGACAAAAAGCAGAGGTTGCTTAAAACAAGCACTGGTGCCAAAAAGCGCTTGTCAAGCCACATAATAACTAAGCCTGACCCAAAACTTGGCTATTTCAACCTGGCAAAGACAAAAGCCTTATTGTGGGCTAAACACATCTGTAAAGTCATCTGGAAAGGCAAACTCAGCACTGTCAGGAAGATTTCCAGCAAGAGACAAGGATTTGGCAAAGCAAAAAGGTGCAAATTGCGCGCATAACAAAGCATAAAGCCGACCCAGCCCTTCCCCATCCCACCCAGTCTCACAGACTACATTTCACCTCACCTACCATCAACATTGTAGACCTTCAGGCCAGCCATGTGCTTGGCTGCACGGGATTTGGAGGCTGTTAACAAGGCTGGGTTGTAGACTGTGAAGTCTTTGTAGTAATTTTCCAGAACCACCAGTGCAGCTCGCTGGATGCTAGGGGGGAAAAAAAACCAACAACAAAACAACAACAAAAAACACAGGACAAAACCCCTCAAAATGCAACACATTACTTTGCTTCCTTAAAATAAAAAAAAATAAACAAACAAACCAACCAACCACAATAAATAGCCACATTATTTGGAACGTGGCTGTCACACCTATAGAATTGTGCAAGATGAAGACTATCAGTTATTCACTCTAGGACCTGAAATTTCATTTGAGATGCAAGATAAATGTCTCTGTCCTCACCGCAATAGGAGGATGACAAGAAATCCCTAAACAAGGGCAGCACAAACTGAAGCACTAGGCTGACTGCAGTATGGGAAAATGCAGAAAAAAGCTCAGCCCTCCTGAGCAGTGCAATAGTTATGACACAGAGACCTTGCCCAGGCTGAAGATCAGAGAACCACTCTGGTTTTGCTGCAGCTGGCTGGCCTAGATGGAGGGACCAGTTCAGGATGGATGCTTTTCCCTTTGAGTCACTTCTAGCCGCACCTCCCAGCTCCTCAGATCTCCTCCAGTCCAGCACTGACAAGAGCCCAATCTCTTCGGCTTTCACAGCAAGATAAGATCGATTCCTTGAGGAGTATGGCTGCCAGAGAAGGGATTACCTCAGTGTTCCTTGTCAAATCCCGGGCGAGGGACTGAATGAGTGACACTCCCTCCATCCCTTTGAAGGGATGCCTCTATATAAAATGATGACGTATGGGAGCAAAACTGTACATATGCCAGCAGCAGTAAGGGCTCTACCCAGAGGTATCTTCCTTTGCAATCATTTCAACAGAGGGCTATGTCTGTAGGCACCGCTACCAACAAATGGGACAGTATTTCAGAACAAGCCGGAGTTGTTTAGAAATGCCCAGACGCATGCGGGATCTAGGACAGCTCTCTCTGCCTCCATGCCCCTGCGTGGCGTCCGGCCAGCAGTAGTATTCTCATCAAGTCACCAAGATCACCGATTCAGCCAGGTGGAGTCTGCCAAGAACCCGCAAAATTTCATTTTGAACCCACAAAAATTATAAAGGGAACTGCCAACACATTTGTTGACAGTTAATTGTGAAGTTCACACTTACCAACAAAGCCTCTCCTACGGAAAGCAACCAAGTACTCACACACATTACAACGCAGGAAGAAAACATTATGCAGATGGTAACGTGGGAAAATAAGACATCAGCATATTAAGACCTAAATTCAATTCTCAGCACTACTACTGATTCAACGTGTGCTCCCGGAGGAGAGATTTAATTTTTCCCGTGCCTTGTGCTAATATTAAACTTCTGTATCACACCCCATAAACACCCACACCTTCTGCCATCCTCATTCTCCAGCTGCCCCCCTCTCACTGATCAGCCAGCCCACTCACAAGATTCTGAGAAAGAAGAACAAACTCAGACTTGTTCACCGTGTACCTTCATCAGTCGGTGCTATGGTGCAGTGCCATGTATTTCATTAGCTGTATGCTTTTAAGATGATGAATTTAGCTTTTGAAGCAAATTCCATCTTTAGGACTGCTTGGTGGGGTCTTTTGTATCCAGCTAGGGCAATAAACTTTACCTTTCAGGTGCTGGTCCTTCATCTTTTCTCATATCAGGCTTGTTAAAAGCAACTCAGTTCAAGCATTCAGCTACTGATACATAATAAAAAGCCACTATTTAATCTAGGAAATAATTTTACTTCAATGAAAGAATTCAGACTGCCATACACGTGTAAGCACTGACACAGAACAAGAGAAAAATGATTTACTTATCCTTGCCAAACTTCTGTACTCTACTGTGAATTTGCTGCAGCTGAAAAAGAAAATTTCATAAAAGAAGTCATGTGGCAACAGCATATATTCACCCTTCTGACTGCATTCAAACATGACAAAGATTTTCCATGTCCAGCTTCCCAGGAAGGTAAATTTATTCTCAAAATGCAGTGTTTGGAAAACTAGAACCAACCAAACCCAAGAAAATAAAAGTGAACAGAATTATACTCCGCTAATACACTGCAGTCATTTCAGACAGCGTTGGGACTTCCACCCCAGCCGTAGGAAATGTTTGGGAGGTGCTCCATTAGGTGCCCTACTAGAACAAACACAACGCATCACAGAAGAGTAATTTATTTTGACACATACACATTTTCCCTGGACCCCACAGAGAGTGTTATCATCAGGATGCCAGCCTTCCCCACCCACTACACCTTCCATCCCCACACTAAATAACCTACCCCACCAATTCACGAGCAGATGCACCCAAAATCCAAACACAATAAAGCTTTTACGTGGCATCAAGCAACCATCTTCGCCCTGAAAATTAAAGCCCACCTATTTTTTGCTGATGCAAATCCAGCACAGGCTCAGTCCTACATGTGAGATAGCCCAATCAGACAGAGGGGCTGCTCCCTAGGGAGAGAACTGTAATTGAACATTGGTTTCCTAAATTTCTGCTGGCCCATTTCAATCTCCCATGTAGTCCATCCTAAACACAGCAGGTTAGCAAGACAGCTGTACTATAACTCTTTAATTCTTTTTTAAAGCCAAAAAAATAATAAAAAAAAAAAGGCAAGCCAAGATGCTCCAGACAAGAAAATTAGAAGGGTCACAATAATTAGCAAGAATGAGAAGAAGGCTGAATCAGAGCCTTCTGGGTTATGTTGCTCAACCTCTTCACCCACATCAAGGGGAAGCCTCACCTAGCGCAGCACAGGCCAGCCAGCCCTGCCCCACGCAGGGGCTGCAAAGCCATGAGAACTTCCCCCCAACAGGCACGGCCGTCCCAAAGACGGCAGAATGGGACCCAACGCGCTCGTGCAACAGATCGTGCAGGGAGATGGGTAACTGCAAGCAAATAAGCATCCAGAGGAGCAAGTAGTAGCAAAGCAAAACACAAAGGAAGCCTGATGTCTCCCGACAGAAATTCAGGTTTTTTGGGACTTTCCCACTGCAGGGCAGCCCCTCTGCTGCCTCGAGAGAAAGGTGAAGTGGCTGCAGCAAGACTCCTCTTCACCCACACACCAGCTCTGATGGGAATGGAAACTGGCATCCTTCCCAGAGCCCACGTTCGGAGGCCGTTTCCTCGCAGCAGTGTCCCAGGAGCAGTTCAGCACCATGTCGGCCACTGCATTCATTCACCCAGCACTTCAGCAAACTGAACTCGTGTTTACGATTGTAAAAGAATGGGGAGGGGCAGGAAGAAAATGAACAGAAAAATTTAATACTTAATTGCCTGTTTGGAGAAGGTCAGAGTGAGGATCCTCCTTGCTTCCTAGGAAGAGTATTTGGCAGCCCAATATATTTCAGGCATTGTAACAAACCACCAGCACAGAAAAAAACTGTATCAAGACAAAAATTATTTTCACACAACAGTTCATACTCAAAACCTATGACATGAGAACAAACCCCCTGCACAGGCCAGTGGCCTACTGGAAATGGAATTCTCCTTCTAGGTGGGATCAGTAAAGGTCGATGTTTTGTTGCTTTGCATTTTGTGTAGTTGGAGGGTTGCTTCTTTTTTTTTAATTTTTTTTTTTTAATTATTATTACTATCTGCCTGAAGAAGGCCATGCCATAGCATGCTAAGAAGGAAAGCAAACAAGCAGACCCAACAAAGTACAGGGTACCTCAGTGGTATTTGGCAACAGAGAAATGCAGAGTCCTTTACAAACAGTAATGAATTAACTTCTACAGGGCATCCAAGACAGTGGAGGAGGGGACTACGTGACACAAAGGCAGCAACTAGTGCCAATTTTTTCTCTCGAAAGGTAAGTCAGGAGCAGCTTTGCCTGAATACTCGCTGCTATGTGGGATTTTGATACCTGAGGTCTCACCACACTCTGTACCTCAGAGGCCATTTTGGCTTTGTGTTTGCCACCTATGACATGGCTACACCAATATGGAAACTGGGGTTTTTTTTAGATGATTTTCAGGAAAACAAGTTGGTGCTGTACTGAAGCAAAGCACAAGGAAAAAGGTCTGTTTACATAATCAAAATACTGGCTTTGGACCCTGCTGATTTCTAGAAAAAGGGGTTTAGTCTTCTTAAGTGGTGGGAAAGGGTTACTTAAAAAGAAAACTAAGAAGAAAAAAAAAAAAAGAAAAAAATATTAAAGCCATGTCTCTATGCCCAAAGCTGCCATCGGACACAGCATGGCCAAGCCCAGCCCAGCAGGCTGCAGCAGCTGCCATTCACATGGTTTTAGCAGGTTTGTGCTTTCCTGCTCAGCTAGAAATGTGGTCTGTCATGGTACTGTACCAACTATCAGCTAGGCACTGCAAACCATCAAAGGCAGAGGAGTGCTTCGTGCTTTTGCAGCACATACAGATATAAATACACATCCCAGACAGAGCTGAGCTGGTTGCTACCAGAGTACCTGCTTCCTTAGCTTGCTATGGATGCAAATCCTTCAGCATCAGAGTTTAAGGTGAGCCACACACCTAAAATCCACCGGGATTAAATGTCCAAGACGTCTGATCATGGCTGTGTTAACTGAGGGCTGAGGAAGCCTGGGGGTATTTAATCAAATGGTTCCCGACAGACTCCTCCAAACAACAACTTCTTTTTAATGTTCTCCCAAAGAGACACAATATCAAAACAAGCCAAGGTCTCTCCAGGCACATAAAATGATACATGCCACAGCCAGTTGAGAAGCTTTGGCACCTCAAAGAGAAGCTGAACAAGGACTGCACAATACAACTTTCCATGTTGAGCTGGCTCTGCCTTTCCTGCTGTCTCCAGCCTATGACTGCATCAAGCTTATCTACTGCAAGAGATGCTGAGGCTTCCAGGAGTGCTAAGCTGCTCATCCATAACACTTCTTACTCTCTAGCAGTGCTGTCAGCTCACACCGCACTGGCTTGGAAAACTTCTGCGCCTTCCCAGAAGCACCTTACAATCACATCTCCCTCCCAGCAACCCCCTTTCCTTCACATATTCTTTTGCTAGGTGCAGAGCCAGGGTTCAAGCTACCAGTCCTTCATCAGACTGAGCTTCCAAAGCAAAGGCATCAGGGCTGAGGCCTTGGAAATAAAACTGGAAATGGACAATTGAAATTAAAATGCCTCCCACACCAGCAGCCCTGCTGAAAATAGTTACAGAAGGTATTTTCACCATCCTCCACACAGACTCGCTATCCGGCTCTGCCTAACACAGCAAGGAGTGAGGCCAGCACAGGCTGCCCAGGCAGATGCTCCCTGGGCAGCACTGCCATGCCAGGGGCCATCTCCTGCAAGCTGGCAGAGCACAAGGAAGGGATTTGGTACTCGCTGCTGTTCCCAAGCAGTACCTTGGAGCAAGGGTCCCGAGAGGACTGAGGTCATGCAGAAGCGCTTCACAGTGCCAGCAGTAGCACCGATGCCTTTGCTACAGTTTTGTCCTCTCCAGTAAACAGAGTTGGAGTCAGATCTCAGCAGAGATGCCAAGACAAAGGAACTCCGTCAGTGGCTGCGGCCAAACAAGCAGAGCAGAAAAATGCCTTTTGATCGTCGTAACTACAATAGCATTTCATTGGGTAGAGTCAAGAGAACAAGACCACAGCCCCTAGGAACAGGAAAACCACATTTTCTTGTCAGACAACCACAACTGAAGTCTTCATTTGGCTAAAGCAGGCAAGTGCAATCCTCAACCTCCCTGGAACAGGCACTGGGTGATGGGGACACTGCAAGTTTGTTTTACGTACCTGACTTCTAGCATTTGGTCAGAGAGGGAAGAGAATTTGCAAGGTCAAGCATTCATCAGGGAAGGGAAGGAAAGCTCAGCACAGTAACAGGTTGTCACTGTGATGGCAGCACAGCTGCTGCCCCCATGGAAGTGAACATCCATCCATTAATGGTGCAGTTCACATGGAGCCCAGACATACACACACACAGGTTTTGTTCCACAGTTTTGGAGCAACCAGAACCAATCCATTTTCTCCCCTCCCAGCCTTTAAGAAAAAAAAAAAAAAAAAAAGAAAATATAAGAACAGGCATTTGTGTCCTCACCGATCCCCAACACTGGACATCTGAACAACTGTTACATGAATATTGCAAGTTTGAGAGCACCAGACTGGTTTCTAGTTAGAGTACCTCTTTTCTGCCCTGCGTGGCCCAAGACACTGTGTTCTCCAACACACATATTCTGAGCCAAGTCTCATGAGACAAAAACCAGAATCCACACACCAGCTGAGCAATACAGGAGTTCACTGCTGATGCAGAAGGAATTTCAATGTACAGATTTTCTGAATGAGAGGGGGAGAGTAGGATTAATTTTCAGGTTGGCTCTTTTTTGTTTATTTTTCTCAACAGCAGCCTAGCCAAAACTCTCCAGTATGAATGAAAAAGATAAGGAACCCTGCAAGCCTACTACCAACATGGCTGTTATGTTCAAATCTTTTATTTGGAGAAGAGGTTGTGAGTATGGAAATGGGAGCTTTAAAAATAGAGGGGTTTACAGGAGGGTTATGACATATTACCCAAACAAGCCACTTATTTACGCCTCCCTGAAGAACCCTATAAAAGTATTCCCGGGCCAGTACTAAGAAGATGCTGCTACAGAGTGCTAAATTTTAGCAAGCAGCTATAAAACCCCAGTAAACCCGCAGGCATGCTCCCACTGCAGCTCTCCTTCAGAGAAACTTTCCAGCCTGATACTTCAGGAAGTTAACCGGTCTTTAGGGTACCAGCACGTGGGCTGAATGTTTTTCAAAGTTGCTTTATTGGTACAACTTCAAATTTCAATGAATGCTTTCCCAACAGCTTTATTGCCCTCACATCCACTTCCAGCAGCTGAAGGTGGCAGCTAGCATAATCAGCCAGGACAAAAACCACAAGATACTAATGGTAAAGTATTGCGAGGAGGAAGAGGAGGAGGGGAGCATAATCCTTCCACTCAAAAAGTGGTCCAAAAAGTCTAATAATATGATTTACTGGGAAAAGCCAGTCACTATGTTGAGGTCAGATACTGTAACAGCACCACACTTCCTCAGTAAGAGAGGGAACATCACGTTTCATGGTATACAGTGCCAAGGGAGGCAAAGAACACAGGGACACTTGCTACCCCTGACATCATATTCAACAGATCAAAACCGAAATAAATAATAAGCTGCAAAGACCTATTGTGAGTTTTAGAAACAAGGGAGGTCCTGTAGCACCAGAAGAGTTTCCTACGGGAGTCAGGGGATTCTTTTCACAGGGGAGACTTAAGCCCTTGCTGAGCCTAAGCTTCTTCCCTGGTTCATTGCATGCAGTTCTAGGATGCCTTACTACAACGGGTCAGGCTAGGTGACCAAAAAGGCTGTTTTCTGTCCCCCTCACAGAATAGCAAAGGGGGGTTTGTTAGCGTGTGGCAAAGGTACGTTGCACCGATTACCTCAGCCCAACCACTGGGACGGATATGTGAGTGTACAACAAGAGCAGCTTCAGGGGCTGCATCTGAAAGAGCAGCTTGTGAAAGCCTGAGCACGCGGCACAACAAACCTCTCCCCAGAAGGCTGAAGAAGCCAGCTGCCAGGGAAGCTGGTTCCAAAGCAAACCACTTGCATCCTCCTACACCGAGACCACCTCTCCAGGAGGAACAGTGTGTGTGGGTGGGTGTTTAAAAGCACTTACCATGCAGATACCTAGCTGAACCACTAAATACAAATGGTGTGGCTCACAGATTAGCCAGTGGACAAGAGTATCTTTCAGGCACTAACAGCTTGGGCTGGATTCCAACCAGTTCCTCAGACACTAATAACCACACACAGATGCCCCATCTAGAGACATCCACTTCCCTTTGATCGTCTATAACACATTCAAAGAGAAGGCACTACCTTCTCATCAAGCAGAGAGCAAAACCTCGCTACCAACACCTCACTGCCTTAGGGTCTGCTGCAACACAGAGAAGAAAGATGAGAGCAATGGAGCTGCCCATGCCCAGCCACATATCCACCATGCCCCAGACACCCACAGTGAACCAAACCAATGCCCACCCAGACATCCACACCACAAGCCCAACAAAGCACCCTCAGGAGCCAGAAGTAGTTGAATCGGATCCGAAGAATATCAGCTACTGGATCTACACATTAGAGCTCAGAAATGGGTTTTCCAAGTGCACTGCCAGCACACCAAGCAGTCTGCCTCCACACCACAGTTTTACAAAGCCGTAGGGTATCCTCAAGGGAGCCAGCAAGAATACTAACTTTCTTATTTAGGAACAAAACCAACCAACAAACCCCAACTGCCGTCTGCTCACACTGAAGCAAAACCGAAGCTGTGAAAGGCTTCTTTCATCTACTCAGCTGAAAATGTGACTCTAGACCAAGCACACAGCAATAGGATGCCATCCATATGGTACACTGTGTCCAGCTCTTCACCTTAAGGGACGTGGCGTGGGGCATGAGACCTTCTCCCTCACACTTGGGCCACAGCCGGTTCCCTGCAGGCCTGCTGAGTAGGGAGCAAGGACTGCTTCTCCTCTGTGGGTAGACTGCAGCAATGCATGTGCACAACCTCCCTCCTCACGCAGGCAGCAGCAGGACCTCTTTCAATGAAATCATCACTGCAATGAGAGGATGCTGTCCTGCCTTTTTCCCCCTCTGCCCTGTTACACCTTTCTTCTGCCACTACAAGCCTCTGTAAACCTTAAGCACCAGAAGGACAATTAAAAAAGACTGCAGAAATTGAGCTGAGCTAAATAATCCAGGAAAAAAAGCACACACACTATAGAGCTACATAGACAGAGATAGAGATTACCAGTTACACCACTCAGACCCCTGTGCAACCATCCTAGTTTGCATCAGAACTAATTCTCCTCAGTGATTTTACTTTTCAGCTCAGTCTCTTCTAACTGCACTTTCTGAAGTTAACAGCACATTTTCACAAGCAGTGTCTGCTGCTGGCAGTGATAACGCTCAATATTTACAGTTATTACCAAGGACTGGTGTGCAGAAAGGCTCTTGCTGATAGCTGCTCCTGTGCAGAACAAGGCCACTGCTGGATCTTGTGTACCATGTTGGGGGGTGCAGAAAGGAAAAGGCCATGCCTGCAGGGAGAAGCAGCCAGGACAGGTGACCCCAAACTGACCAGTGAGGCACTCCATCCCCTATACATCATATTTAGTATAAAGCTGAAGGATCACAAGGGTCGAGTTCTCTTCTTCAGTGGCCAGCGTCTGAGGACTGCTCTGTCTGTTCTGCCTTTTGATTCCAATCTGTGTGTTCCGGGACACAGATCCAGAATTCAGCTCCTGAATCTGGCTCCCATCTGCTGCTGAGTCCAGTCTGGGACTCTCCCAGTGCCTGTTCCACAGCATCAGTGGTGACAGCAACATAACTGTGATCAGGGAGGTTGGGTTCAATATTGGTTTTGTATATATTTGTATATATTCCATATTATTATTATTTCAATTTTCATTAATGCTGTGCTAGTTTTCTAATCCATAAGGCTGACTCCCTTACTTTTCCCCTTTGGGAAGGGAGAGAGGTTAACAGAGAGCATCTGTTACAGGTCTAGTGGATGGCTCTGACCCTAAATCTTGACAGCAACCAAACAAGACTTCCTGGGAGGGGCAAGGAAGGATCAGACCATTGACAGGATTTATTTTTTGCAGCAGCAGCATTAGTTTAAGAAGTGACATGAAACTATGATCAAGCACTTATGCAACTGAGGTGTGTACCTCAATTTGAGTATTTATGAGGACAGATTAACCTCTTTCAAAAGTTTGTGCACACTTGAGGTTATATTTAGGATTTAACGAGTTTCAAACAGGGTGGGGGACAGGAAAACAACAAGGTGTCCTTTACATTCTGAATACAGGAGCTGGGAGCAAGACCAAGAGCCTTCCCTGCACCCAAGAGTGAAACAGGCACTTGGTGCAGACATGCAATGGATAAAATACCAGACTCCCCCTGAGCATCATGGCACCTATTAGGCTCCAACTTGAGCTTGTGCCCCCACTAAGTGCCTACAAACCTTGCAGCACCTGGCAAGATATGGTACCTTGGATTGCCGTCCTTGGGAGCAGCATAATCCATGATAGCAATACTTCTCCTCTTCCCTTACATACATGTATGCTGTACTTCTGATTAGTCTGAGCCTCCAAAGAAAAAAAATAGGCAGGAACTGGCAGGTATGGCAAGAAGTTTGTAAGAGTCTACATTTTCAAAAGATAATTTAAAGCCTGAGCATGCATTATATAAGGCCAGACTCTTTAGACAAGGAATTCTTCAAGTGACATTTCTTTGTGGGTTTTTTATTTGTTGCTTGTTTGTTTTCTGTGTGGTGGGGATGACATAGTTGTGGGCTTTTTTGAGTGAAAAGTAAATAAGGTAACTTTAATTCCAAGGAAACAACAGAAAACGTTCAAAGCTCCTACTGGCAGCAAAGCTTCAGTGCTGTAATAGGACTTCACATTCCGATGCTGCGGTCATGAAACATCAGTATTCAGCTCTTGTTCCAACAGTAGCCTGGCAGGGTGCTCTCTCAGTAAAGAGGACCGCCTCTTACTTGACCCCCAGCAGGGGACAGGATTAATGCAGCCAGACTTTGAATGAAGCTTGCCCTTTGAGTCAACACAGCAGCTTCAACTTCCAGGATTTCTCCCACAACACCTGGGAGTGTTATTTCCTTGCAAGCCTACAGGGACAGGCCTGCAGAGGTAGTACTGATGCTACCCCCCAGCAGACGCTTGTACACAGCAGTGTTAGCTCTCAAACTACAGTCCAGCCCTCCCTGCACAGCAGCCCTCCACCACAGGGCATCCCCTACCCAGCTCCAACTCAGCAAGCTTTGCACAGGCAAGAGCCACCTCATTTTACAGGCAGCTTCCAGCAACTCCAGAAAGAAGGCAGGGGCCACAGGGACATGGTCTGCAGCTCTGAGCTGAGCATCAATAATCCAACCCCAGCAAGGACACAGATAACCCTTCGTCAGGACTTCAGGAGCACAAGCCAGCCAGCAGTCCCCAAACTGCAGCTAAGGTCTTTACTGCTGGTCTGGGAGCCTGTTTTGCTGCAAGCCAGGGAACAGCCTTCCCCAAATGTAAGCTGAGGTTCCCACTTGACCTAAACTGCACAAGGGGAATTTAAGCGCAGAGGTTCATTTAAGGGGCATAAGTACTGGAGAGGGAATTGAAGTTATGAGCAAAAATACTGTCATCGGTTGGGTGGGGGGGAAGAATTCTTTTACTACCACTCAGCTCTCTATTAACCCTTATTCCTTCAGTGTAGTTAGGAAATAGCTTCCAGGTGTTTGGGTTTTTTCCTGACATGACTCAGTTGCACTGTATGACAACTGTAAATTCACAGTTTCTTGAACTTTTAACAAAAAGTGAGTCTCCTCTTTTTCCCTAAAGGGCATGAGCTCACTCCTTTGCAGAATATTTGTATTTATTTTGTCATTCACCACAAGAAATGGATGTCAAAGGTTGAGGGGGGGGATTTTTTTTTTAGCATTTGTAGATAAAAGTATCTTCACAGTCACAAAATTCGTTCAGCAGCTTAGGGAGACCATCTGTCTCTGTGGGTGGTACACACAAGTGCTTTGGAGGGCACGGACAGCAGGGGAAAAGAAATTACATGACAAACCCCTTAAGTACAGGGTAGGCTGGAGCACATGCTGTTCTTGTACTTCTGGACAGTGTTGATTCTGAAAGACAAACCAACAAGAAGGGAAATCCCTGCAGATGAAACCAATAGCATTTCCTCCACACCATCTTTCAGAAGGACAAAGCCTAGCAGCTCTCCATCAGGGAGCAAGTAATACTGTACTAGCCAGGGGGATTAATAATTGACAGTCGGCCCTTCACTTACAAGTGGGGCTTGTAAACTTTTAAAGTATTAAGTATTCCAAAAATGTGAGACTGCTCCAGGGTACAACAATCACCCTGCACCACTCGCCATTGCTGCCTAGTGCATTTGCAGGAGCACGGTGCAACTGGTACCTGGGCTGTGGTCTCAACTTTTCACTGGGACGAGTGTGGTGGGTGATGTGTGCACAAGGGGTACGGGGGTTATGATCAGAAAGGGATGAGACAGCGGTAGAAAGATGATTGTGGGCACTTCAGTTCTCTGAGCTCTGTCATCTTTATATAAACAAAAAGCAGCTCTACATGTAAAAGAATACATAAAATCTTGTGGAAAGCGTATGCAGGAAGGCGAGAGGCTAGGAAAAGATGCTCCTTCCAGAAAACCAGAGCCCCAGCAGGCTTTACCACATCAGAAACTCCCAGCTGAGCTGTGTGCACAGACAGATACTGACAGTCTATCCTGGGCTCTCCCTTAGGAGAGGCATGTGGTGCTCCTGGTGTCTGCTGCTCACCACTGTCACAAACAAACATCATCTTAATGAGGTGTTGCTCTGACCCCAGTAAGAAGTCATGTGCTGACAACACCCCCCATGCACCACCAAACAGACCCTTGTAAAACAGAACAAGGCACTACTCCTGTAACTCATCTGGAGCATCAAAGGAGGCTGCTTCCTCCTCAGCGGGGATCAGGACTTTTTTTCTTTTTTTTTTTTCCCCAGAGGCTACTGGAAAATTCCCTTCTGCTATTCCATGGGTACCCTGATGGCAAGAGAGATCAGGTGAACCGCTCTTTGTGGCACCATCCTCCTGGAGGGGAGGAAGCAGACACAGGCGGGAGGGGGAAAGGTATAGCCTGTGACTCAGAATGACTACGAATGCGGTTGGAAGCCTTTTTCCCATTAAGTCGTTATTAGTTCAGCCCCAAACTGCATGGGGTGTTTGAAGGGTGCCAATGCTCAACTGCCCATGCCACACAACTGCAGACAGAGTTCTGCAAGCTCAGGAATGGGAGGCATGGAGAAGCAGCCCAGCTGCAGAGATGATGAGCTGCAAAAAGGTGGTTGTAAACACCCAGTTACATGAAGTGGTGCTGGAAAGACAGTGATTTGAAGGTCACAAGTCTGACACCTCTTAAGTTAGTGCTTAAAAGAAGCTGCTCTGGAGCAGACGAGCAGTATCTTCAGGAGCTTCACACTTGAAGATGCAATTAACACCCTTTTAAGCCGGCTATCCCAGAACTTCTTGGGAGGACACATTACTCAGTGCTGGTGCTCATCAGGTTTGCTGATGGGTGGGGGTGGGTGACACACAAAAGCTCATCAGGGTGTCTTGTACAGATTTCAGGACAGAGAAAACTCCTTCAGGAACGAAGCTAATTTCACAGAGGCTGAAGACTCTGGCGACAGAGCTGCTCTGCAAAGTGGCTAATCTGTGGAACATGCTGTTCTAGGAAGCTCCTGTAATCAAGGCAGGAGGGCAGTTAATAAGATGTTTTGCTACAGAACAAGGTAAAAACTCATCAGCTCTATTTCCTTCATCATGGTGTTTATCACTATGGAAGATGGTGAGGGTTGAAGAAACCCCCAAGGAGAGAGGAGGGTCAGCATAATTCTTCTAGTCCCTGGGAACACAGACCATGCACACTCGGTTAAATAGGATAGAAGGAAGAGCACACGAGCCCAGAGTGCCTCCAGCAGGATTTTTCAGCTGGGCAGGTACCACATTGCACGAGTGTGCACCAATGCTCACTCTGCAGTCCCACTTCTGACTGCCTGACTGGAAACAGAAACACCCCCCAAGTGTATGAGATCAGTCACACTATTAATGACCAATGCAATTAGAGACACACATTATTAAGTTCCTTCACCAGAAACAGCAAGATTTCAGCAGCTCTTGCCTCAGGCAAGAGGTCCAGCTTCCTAATCCATGGTTGAACCGATGCATTTCTCCATGCTAGAAACAAAGGGGTCTGTATGCCACAGTTTTCCTTTTGAGGAGTAGGGAGATTTTAGGACAGCATAACCTAGAGAGAAGCATTGCCAACTCCAGGCAACAGCACTCTATATCATTCAAATGTTGATCAGGAGCCCTTCATTTAAAAGATTTCACCCTTGACAAGGCGAAGCATATTAAAGCAACATCTCGTTGCTGCAAGATCAGTGTGGCAGGTTTACAAATGCAGACTGGAGCATGAAGGAGCTTCTCAAGCCCTCTACACACTCCCTCACTAGGGAACTCGGCCCTAATGGCACCAAGAGACACAGTCAACAGAAACCTCATCACATTACATCAATAAATACTGACAGCCTAGAGATCAGTTGTACAAGCAACGGGTTCAAGACAGATACAAAACTGTCAACCCAAAGCAACTGGGTCAAAAGTCACATCAGCTTCCACCATGCAATTCTGTTCCACCTCTGGTTTCTGTTAAAGGCCAAGGGCTCACGCACCACCTAAGAAACAGCTCTGCTGCTGCACGCAGCTCGGTGGGGAAACAGGCCAAATGTCTTCCCCTTCCACAAAACATGCACACGTCTAGTTGGGATTGTGAGCAAGTGCAAGCCGTGAGATTTCTCAGTCAGATACTAATAGTTCCTGCATGGAAGGTAATGGGCTCTTCAGAGACAGGTACTGGGGAAGCAGCTGCTCCCTTCCTGGATTTTTAAACCACAGCTCCGCAAACATCCATCCAAACACAGATGGGTAACATAGGTACAGGCAATGCTGGACAGAAAAGCAGGCTGAAGTTCTCAGTACCTCATACAGCCTGACACATGACAAATGATCGTGGCCCTGCTCCTCATACCCTCACTGCAAGGATGGGCAAAAAGAAGGAGAAAGACCCACTCTCAGACATTTCTAACCTCAGAAACCCGAGATTATACTGGAACCCAACATTTAGTCTATGTGTAAGATCAGCAATTACCACGTGTTTGAAGCCACACATTTTCTTGAGCTGTCTAGACTAGCAAGGCTCTAGGGTGGGGAAAGAATATTCACTGGAGATGAAGGGAATATATTCAGCACCCTAACTACAGAAAAGGAGCGTTTTCTCCAGCAAGATCTTTCCTACATAGTTTTTGAGCCATCCAGAAGGTACTGAACTATGGATGACAGGTGCCATAGGTGTCCCTATCCATAGGGACAAACCAAAGCCTCAACTGCAAATCCAAGCCTCAGCTCACTAAGCTATCAGCCTTTCAACAGAAAAGTTATCTACCGTCACCCTCCCCCACCTTTGTTTCCCTTTGTTGTTGCTTTCAAACAACTCGCCTTGCCAGCATCCCCACCCAACCTCCTGCGTTTTCACAGGCTTGACCTTTTCTGCATCATTCCCTGCTCCTTACCCATACATACCACCACAACGCATTCCTGCTGCATGGCAACCCTTCCTACCAGGAGCAGCAGAGCAGTCAGTGAGCTGAGACTTGGCACCACATTTGTTGGGACTCCAATTTAATTTTTACCTCCCCCTCAAGCTGCTGAATCGATGCCAAAGGGAACGCTCATTTTGGCAGTCAAGTCTCCCAGAAGAAGAGTTACAGCCAAAGTGCTGGGGGTGGGATCAAGCCAGCCTATTAATAGGTTGATTATAATAAGAATTTGGGGAACTACTCCCAAATATGCTTACCCTCCTGGATCTAGGCCCCTTGGGGTGGAGTAGAATACCTAACTCAGCACTTCCAACTACTTTGCTGCTTTTGGAGCAAGGGAGGGTGGAAAATCCTGTCTGTACCCTGCCTGGCAAAAGCACGGTTTTCCGGAAGGGTGGCGGAGCTCTTGTCTTCTTCCCTTCTCCCCCAGAAAGTCTGTTTTCCTCATACTTGGATAACAGCTCTCTTTGCCTCATCAGAGAAGACCTAGAATTTGAAGGCTTCCACCTTGGACTCAAACAATTTTCCTGTGGAAAGTCCAGAGCTACTCCAAGAAGCAACACTGAGCAAGACTAGAGGTCTCAAGAGCCTTCTTGTCACCAGCTTCTTCAGAACAAGAAGGAAGACAGATTCCATGGACAGCCAGGAAGCAAAATTTACAACTCTTTGCTGCCCTTGCATCACCCAAGGCATTTCCAAACCTTGCTGTGAAGAGAAAATTGGAGAACATGCCGCTTTTAACACACGTGCTATTAAATACTGATTCTCAAGCAAATTCTCTGCCTCCGACGGCAAGACTACTAACATGGTTAAAGCCTAGCACACAGACTTTAGCAGGCATAGAATCTAAATGCTTCTGAACACAAACCCACCATCTACCACCAAGCAAACTAAACCCGCACACCATGTGTGTATGTATAAGTACATATACATACACATACTGACCTTTCTGTGCAGAATTCAGTTATGAGGAAGAACTGTCGCAGCACACCTCAAGCCACAAGGCTGTGGCAGGGGTGAAGTCTTTGGTAGTCTTCTCTCCATCGCCCTAGTTACAGAATCACAGAATTTCTGAGGCTGGAATAGACCTCCAAGATCATCAAGTCCAGCCTATGACCCAACACCATGACATCAGCTAGACTATGGCACTAAGCACCACATCCAAGCTTTCCTTAAACACCTCCAGGGATGGCGACTCCACCACATCCCTGGGCAGTCCATTCCAGTGTCTAAAGTTCTGGTTGTAAAGGCTATGCTGGTCTGTCAGTTAACACAGAGGAATTTTAAACTTTTTTTTTAAATAATTGATTTCACAAGAAAACCAACAGAGATTAATTAATTTTAAATGCTGAAGGTGACTTTCATTAAGTCAATGGCAGCACTTCCATTACAGAAGAGGCGCTCTCCTTCACATTTTGCAGAGAAGGAAAATATACCAGAGTCCAGAACCTGTTCACCTAAAGGTCCTCGAGTCCTTCCATTAAGCCAGGAACAACATCCAGGAGTCAACTCCCAGACTTTGAGCTTCAACCACTAAAACTGCTTCAAAGCAATTCCATTGCTAAGCTAATGGCTGCAGGAGACTGTTCCTACACCCACTTAAACCAGCAGACACTAATCTCTCCATCAGCAATAGATAGGCATGCCAGAGGGGTCTGGACAGGATAAGGAGCACAGATGTTTAAGTGCACATACAGTCTGGGGAATCTTCTTCTGAGATCAGCTGCTACCTTCACAAGGCACAGGGACTAAGAGATTTCTAGAGAGCTTCACAGGACACTGGAACTAAGAAGATTGAGACATCTGTCCTTTCTTGCACCTATGCTAAGGGTAGCATTAACCACAACAGGAAGGGGGAATCAGGGCATGCATGTGTCCTACCTACACATACTGCACAGCTCCCAAACACTCCCAGTTACATCTGACCCAGCAAACTCATCCATACCTATGACAAAAAGAGCACCATGCTACGAAACCAAGCTTCTGGCAGCACAGCACTGACGGAAAAACCAATCCAAACCACAAACCAAAAACCTGTGCCCCACTACTCATTAAAAGTATTATTCCTAAATGCCTGAACTGCTGGGAGAATTTTTGCTGCATCAAGGCAACTGCTTTAGAAACACTAAGCACAGTATATTTCCCTCAAGCCGCCACAAACCTGCGGAAAACTCCTGATCCTGGAAACAAGGAAAGAGTCCCCAGTCACTGGAAGCAGCCTTTGGATCGTATGCTGTAGCTATCTGCTTAAGCCCTTCAAGGTAGCCCCAGCCTGTCAGTTACAGGCTTCAGAGCATGAACACCTGAACACAAGCACTTCAACTGGCCACAAAAGGCACACGCAGGATCCAAACAACAGTGCTAGATCCAGCCAAGGGATGTTTACTCAGGTCCCTTACACCACTCTTGGCTAGGCAGGGTAATGAGGATAAATGGACACTATCAACAGCACATAGGTTGCTTTCTCACACAGGGCCACTCACTTCTTCCTCCAGCCCACACCACATAGACTGGCCTGCTGTCAGGAGGCTCTGAGGAGCAATGCTCTGCGTAGCGATGCTCTGTGTGACCTGCTCTCTGTGGACTGCTCTGAAAACAGTGCCTGGCCCATACAGCCAAAGAGCAGAAGACAGCCCCGGCTATACAAGGAGGACGTTCCCCTTTTCTCCAGTAAAAGGACAGGGCAAGAAGCCTAGAGAAGGGTCTTAAAGATCTCATCAGGCTTAGCCCAATAACCAGCCTAAAGCTGTGCCATCAGCTCCTTCCATTTACAAAAATGCACAAGACTCCTCTGAAGCAGGGACAACCAAGCTCTCCCACACCTGCAGAGGGGAAGACAGGCTCAGTTTGGTAACTCTGGAGAGACTCTAGGACTCCTCTGGAGGAAGATTCAGAAACCAGCGACATCACACGTACAAAAGCAGTTGATGCTTTGCGCTACAGCACAGCCACACTTATCTACATCGCTGGACTTCAAGGGCTTGCACTTACCTCAAGTGCCCCAAGCTGTAGTATCGTGACTCTCCATCTGTTGACCGAACTACCTTGACAGTGAACATGGGCTGCAGCTGCCGTAGCTCCAGCAGCACAATGGCCAGGTAGTGAATGAAGAGCAGAGCATCCACCAGAGACACGGCATACTGCACTATTCCTTGATAGTTGGTGTCCTTCGTGTCCAAGATGCGAACGCCGTAAAAGAGCCAGTAGGAAAACACAAACAGGAATATAAGGACCAACAGAAGGGCCCGAAACACAAACACCCTCGGTATATCTGCCTTGGGCTGGCGGAAGAACAGAGCCCAGGTCCCAATCAGAAGAATGAGGAGTTTAAATGCCACAGAGATGAACAGTCCCTCACAGACAGTACCACACGGCTCCAGATCATCCCGCCACAGGATCTGGGGTAACAGAATGAAGGCAATAGGGGTAAGGAAGACGAGGAGTCCGAGAACAGCTGCCACTGTTAAGCCCAGGTAACGTTTGCAGTCCAACCCAACGCTGTCCTCCAGATCCTTACTGATCCGGGCAATGTCCTCCTGGGAAATACTGTGCTCAGAGGTGCCTGTGATGGCCGTTGTGGTCTCACCCCAGTTGTCATCCTGAGAGAGGAAGAGATAAACAAAAATAATACTGGAACAATCAAGTTATTCTTTCCAGGTCTTCTCGCCCAGAAAAAAACTGCTGCAATGGACTTAAGTCCAAGAACAACACCAAAAAACAAACCAAAACAAAAAACCAAAACAACCCCCCAACACCCCCCCAACACACCACCCCAGCCCCACAAAAACACACACAACACACAAACAAACACCAAATACTGCCCGAAAGGAAATAAAAACATTTCACGCCAGATTGCCCAAAACGGTGAAAAAAAAAAATACCAAAACAAAGAAAAAAATCATCTTCTTTCTC
>JAAGNO010003049.1:0-12851 GCA_033439905.1 Ceryle rudis | reverse complement strand
ACCACCCCCCCCCAAAAAACCCAAAGAAAACAAACATCCAACAAACAGACCAAACCAAACCAAACAAACCCCACCAAACCACAAAAGCAACACCTTCAATATTTTGAATAATCAACCCTGAAAATGAGCAAAGGTTTAGAAACAACAACCACTTGTCCAAACCAGAGACTATAAACATTAGGTGTTAAAAACCTGTAACTCTAGAGCAGGTAGCTCAGCTTGCCATGCCACTCACTGTACCCCAGAGGTTCCTCTTCCAGCACACTTAATGAGTAATATCACATAACTCCTAGAAACTGCAGCAATCATCAGTTCCCATGTGCAGGGCAAGGACTAGCCCTCTTCTAGCCCCCAAATTTTGTGGTGCAAGTGTACCACAGATACACCTGGAAGGGAAATTCTCATTTCAGTGTTTCAAGCCAATTGTTGTTGTTACACAATCAAGAACATGTTCACACACCATTCTGCCATCTGTAACAGAAGGAACCACACTTCCAGCAAGTTCCTCTGCTTTGTTTTCTTTTATTCTCATCTACAGTAGCAGTGCCCTCCACTACTGACATTCCAATAAAAGTTTAGTTAAACCAGTAAGTTATCAGAAGATATTTTCAAGTATGGAGCTTTAAGTTTAGAGGAGCCCTAGTATTAAGAGTCTGGGACATTATCAGAAGACATTCAGCCACAAAGAAGTTTACCTGAAATAGGGTTGCCATAGTCAAGCTTCAGATGACATTATGTTTTCTGAAAGTCTCATTTCTTCCCTAGCTCTCCCATCCCATGATGCCTCCTTCCTGGTGCTGTCTTGGCCAAAGAGTTACACTGACACGCATGGATCTGACTCACAGCTGCTGCTGGAGTGACTCACGCACATGAAGACTCCTGATGCTTCCCACAAACATACACCAAGCAGTGGCAACGCGGGCACTTCTTTCCTTGGCATCTGCCTCCTTTGTAGCTGCAACGCTCATTCAGAATCACCTATTTTGCTCCTCCTCTTACCCTCCTGGGTGTATCTTGCTGCAGCCTGTGTCATTAATAAGATTTATACCTTCCCCTAGACTTCTGCAGCTACACACACTGACCAAAGCATTCCGTTTTAAAATGAGCATCATTTCAAACCTTTATTCACTAGTTTTAAAGAGCTACAGGAAAGAGTCTTCAAGAATCTTTGGGAAAGGAGTAGACAGAGGCAGCACAACTATTTTGAGCAATTCCAGGGACTTAATTTCTAATGTACTCCAAGACATGAATACCTCCCATGCCTACAGCAGCAGGGCTTTGAGACAGACCAACCGCGGTTAGCATCTTGAATTAATATGATAGTTTTTTGAGTGACTTCTCATCAAAACAGAGGCCCCAGAAGAGGTATCTGCATTGTAGTATGTCCTGCAAGGCAGTATAATCCTATCACATTTCCTTCTTTGCCAGTGTCTCCAGTAAAGCAATCTAAGCATTTCAACTATTTTATGCCTATGCATGAAATAGCTCTGCATAGCTTCCTCCATTTGATGAGCTGAGAAACTGCAGAAGAGAAGAGGGACAGAAACAGCCCAGCAGATTCACGCTACACAGCCCAGAAGACAACAGACGACCCTAGTCTCAAGTCTACCCCTCATAACAGCTCTTTCTGCTTTAAGTAACACAAGGGGGGGGGGAAGGTGCAGCTACATGGAAATATGGGTCTAAATCTCTAGTGGGGCAAAGTTGTTGGACCTAACCCAGGGCACCCTGCTCCCTAGGAGAAAAGTCTTGCTCATGCATCAACTTATTCTGCTTTCGTTTTAATCCATATTAAGGAGATCTGCACAAAAACAAAGACTTAAGAATTCACCAGCACCTTTAGATCTATTTCAGGTAGTAGCTGGGACTCATGAACACAAGCATCTGATTACAAAATACCGAATGGCAGCCCATGGAGTGAGCCCACCTGTAGCTACACGAATACTGTCACAGGTCCTACCATACACAGTTTGGGCATCAATATTTTTGTTTTGTTTTAAAGGGCAGAGGTGGGTGGAGCCACACAGCCAAGGATTAACACACCCTAAATCCAGCCCAGGAGCCACTGGAACATCCTGAAACATAATTCAGCAGCATCAGCCATTCAAAAATTAATATGCAACTTCACATCAACTGCTAGAGCAGAGAGAGTACTGGGTCCATCCTGGGTGCAGTCTAAACTCGGTGTTATTCCAGTCTTTATCTGCCAGCTTTTACGGAGTTCACCCTCCTTCCCAGCTATTTCACATGAGTTTTATATTTCTTGCCTCCCTTCCCTACTGAGATCTCAGCCCTAATTTGTTTTACATGATTACTTAAGAGCAAAGCCTGCTGAAAAACAAAAGTGCACATACAGGTGAAAGCGCTGACCTGCATAATGCACAATGATATGATGGAAACATGTTTCTATAAAGCTTGGCAGATGATGCTCTGGAGACAGAGACAAATTAGTGCCCCAGAAGTAGCCACATCAGCACTGGTGCTGTCAAAAATAATGCTCTTGGAAGAAGACCAAACTGGTGGAGACCTTGGCTTTATGCATGAATAAAGGGTACCCATAAGTTGCAATTCTTTACCAACACCACACAAGCAACAGTTTTCAGCTGCTCATGTGCCTGGAAGTCCTATGCTCTATTCCACAAACCACACTCCACATTTGCTTCCGCTCCCTCCTTACCTGGCCCTCCTCTGTCCGAGAGGCATCATTCCCAAGCAGCGGCTCCGCAGGAGGCGTCTGGATAGTGACCGACTTCTCAGACCGACTGCCGTCTTTGCTTCGCGGCGATTTGTGCCTGTCTCGACTCCTTTTCCAAACAGAGCAAGAGGGGAACGTTACCAGATAGTTTCTGGAGCAAAGCCTGGAGTCTACTACCTGCAGCAGGTGCCCTAAGCACTAGGTTATAGTCATGCTTGCCCGTTTCTTAATCAATATTGACTCAATCTGACAAAACAAGCTTTGGAAGAGGCAGAGAGGGACCCTGCCCAGAGCAGCCCCACAGCCTGATGGCTATGACAGTCTACCCCCCTCAGTGACTGGAGAGGGGACCAGAGGGGGCAGGGGTACATCCCCACCACGTATTTTCGCTTAAAACAGCTTCTGCCAGTGCTGCGGTTGAAAGGGGGGGGAAGGAAGCTTGTGTTCTCCAAACAACTGGCAACTCCATCTGGGACTGACCGACCTACATAGCTCTCCACGAGCAATAAAGTATCTCATAGGAATGTGTACAGTTAACACAAGGAATTAACCAAGACAGCCTTAGTTCCTGCAACATAGTCTTGACAACCAGGACATTTAACACTATAGGACAATTGGTGAAGTTTATTTCCACTGGTTAATAACGCCCAGTTAACCTCTTACAAAGAGAGCAAAAACATCAAGGGCACCAGGCTAGGGCTTACTTCCAGAGCATCCTCACAGAAGCCCTCACAGCTTCTCATCTGAGAATGGTTGGGTTTAACTCCTTGAAACGATCTGCTCGACAATATTTTCTTCCCCTTTCCCACCTGGACAGTAAAGCAGCTTTTGCACCAGAGACCCTCAGAGACTGGCTTAAAGCTCAGGGGCATCCAGTGTCCCAGCTCTGCCTCTCTATTGCATCTCTCCTGGAACTAGCAAAGCCCAAAGGTATCATGGGATGAGACTTTTTGTCCTCTTCCCATTAAGAGGCTCTACAATTCTTATGCTGCTTTGGGAACTCTGAAAGCATCTTCCCACATGTCATTCTAAGCTGCAAAGGGCAACCTGTAGTGGCAGCGGGGGTTTAAAGAAGGGATTAAAGGCAAGCAAGGTGTTTTACTCAATAACTGGACTGTGAGAAAAGCAACTTCATTTCATGGAAGAATTCTTTTTCCAACACTACAGGATAATTGCTTCTGAAATGCAAAGTTGTTTTGGACCAGCTCAATTCTAAGCTGCAAAGAGTTTAAGTAACAAGTTTTGCATGTAAAACTAATGATGATGAAGGGAAGGAAAAAAAGATACTCCTTTCAAGTAATCAGAAGTTTCAGAGCAAGATGGTTTTTGAGGCTGTTGAACTACCACAACAGAGAGGACTCACTATTCAAGTTCAGAAAAGCCTCACTTCTAATCCAAGCAATGCTGATAAAGGACTTGTTGTGGACTCAAGTACCATTCAAATTCTGTTTAAACAAAAAAAAAAACCCACCCAACATACCAATCAGGTGGCCAGTAGCCAGGAGGACAGTAAGGAATAGGAAACAGTATTAAACAATAAAGAAATGTCATCAAAAGAGAAAGCAATGGCAATTATCAGTTTAGGAAGTCTGACACATCTTCTCCCAGAGACTCTACTCATCTCTCGAACTTTAAGATTAAAGTGATTTTTTTTTTCCCCCCTCCCTTCTGCTGGCACTATTCAAGTCTTTCTGGCCACACATGACCCCAGCATGCATCCTACAGGTTGAGTATAATTAAATTAGCAGCATTATTGCTTCCAGTCTTCTCACTGGGTTCGTCATGAGGACTCTCCACATTTATCTCCTCCAGAGCTGTGGCTCCACTGATTTCATCCTGGCTTACATTTTCCTTTTTTTTTTCCCCATGTGACAAATCCTACCTTAGAGCAGTAAGTAATTAAAAAATGTTTCCTTACCCTTGTCTGTGGGCTTTTTTGGAGTGACCTGAGTAGTGGGAGTATCCTGAATACGTTGATTCTGTATCCATTGCAGCAGACATTGGGTCTGCACTTAAAAGACCAGTTCTGAGTGCTCCTGAGGTGGAGTCCGTGGTAAAAGTGCTTTCCTGGGTACTCTCTGCTTCTCAGTCATCAGTGAGGTTTGGTCCTCAGAGAGCAAGTGAGCTTCACTTACAAGAAACCCGATCTGAGGGGAGGGAGGGTGCTCAGCTCCTCATGGTTGACCTAAGGGAAGAGAAACAGGCATGGAAGTGCACTCTAAGGAAAGCATCATCCCATCCCCACTGCAGCAATTGCCTCACCCTGGCCACATGTCACCACTCATCACACTGTGCCCAATTCACAATCTTGTCCCGGCCAACATCTCTTTCTGGTCTAGTGAAATAGGTGCATTAGTAGAGCTTTAAATAAACCGATAATGAATGTCTGTTTTACAGTCTAGCCCACCGATCTAGAAATCCAGAAGAAACGGTGTAAGTCACCTGGAAAAGACAGTGACTTGGAGAAAACTCAGCAGCTTAGATACTGAAATTCATCCCCAGAAAAAGTATCAGGCTCAACTTCTACACCTCAATCTCCTCACTTGTGTAACGCACAGCCCAAACACCTGCCCCAATTCAGAATGGCACATTATAGCCTATATATAGGGGGAAAGGGGTGGAGGGGTGATGAGAAACGCAGGAGAGGATCAGACCACCATGTCTAAACCTGCTTTGTTTTCACAACAGCAAGGTGTGCCCATTTTACAAGCACTGAGTTACTATACAATCAATGGCACTATGAGCACCTCCCTTTCTTTGTAACCTTTGCCTCCAGAAGCTAATTTGGGCCTTGAAGAATTGAATTTTACTAAAAATTGTCTCTATATATACACATGCTAAAAACACCCGGGAGAGCTGATTAGAGAGCACAGCTGGCTTATATGGGCCAACAATTCTTACAATGTACTTCCATTTGGAACAGAAGCTTAAGTCTCATCTGTAAAGGGCAGAAGAGTGTCATGTTTTTTGGAACATGAGCAGGACAACATCATAACAATTTCCAACACTGACATGTCAAAAACCCCTGAAGCCCATGGGGAGAAGGGTAGATAGCATCCCACTTTCCAAACCCCCATCCTGCGTTAGGTGAGAAGACAAATGGAAAGGAGGGGAGTTAGTCACTGGTTTGGGAAACATGTGCAAGTGGTGAAGAGGTGCAGACGAAGGGGCTGAAGCTATGGATAGAGGTACCTTGGCACAGTCCAGCATCCAGCATTTAGCACTCTCACATGCCTCCTGTCAGCCAACACAGGACTATGGCAATGCTGCACTTTCAAAGTGGGCAGAAGACCACTTTAAAATTACATTAGATCCCTCCATATTTTTCTGCTCACAGCAGTTTTCAAAGCTGTTAGCAATAAAACAGTCAACCACTGCTCTCATCCCTCTCCCTCTCCAAACACAGAGAGACAACAGAAATTGGGCTTTACACTTGGCCAACTATTCTTTCCAGCCATAAGACTCTTCCACTAACACCTCCAGAGAAGCTCGTAACCAAAGAGAGAGCTCTACCCCATGCAAGCTGTGCCAAAGAACGAAGCCTCTTCCCCACAGGGTTCCTTGGCTGGCAGTGCAAACTGCAACGAAATAAAGAAGCTGCCATTGGGAGCTGCAGGTATTTGCACAACACTTGGGCTTGCCAGGGCTCTTGGAAAGAAGAAGGTGGGGGGGACCTTTTGTGTACAGGAATTCACGAGCTGTAAGTGCATACTGTACCTCTAGAAAGCTCCTTAAAGGCAGCAGAGAATGTAGGAAGGACAAAGAAGGATGGGAACATAAGGCCTGGATTTGGGAGGGGAGGAATGAGGATGGATTTAAACACAGTGAAACATAAAGCCAAGGCACAGTACGGTTTGGAAAATGGCATCATTACTCTAACAGGAATAAAAATCCCCCAGCCTGAGACACATGATGGTAACGCTCGTTAACTCCCTAGACTCGCACACAGGCTGTAGCTTATGGCTCCAGCAAATCGGCTGGGACTCATTAAAGCTGACTTTTACCTCTTGTCCTGGCTACTGTCCTGCTAGGCAACCACAGAAAAATCCTTCCTCTGTGTCTGCTCTTCTCCAATAAATGTGGGCCAGGCCACCAGCCCTCTACCTTCAAAAAGCACTATAATACCAACAGAGGAGATGGCAACACACGACCTTGAAATCATCAGGCACTGCAAACCAGAAACACCCTGCTGTACAAAATGCGATAACAGGTATTATAGGCTTAAACCACTGAGTGTTTGTGATGCTGCTGGAGTCCCTCTGACAACAGCCACTGTCTTCACAAATACATACCACCAGGAATAGGAAAAGCAAGGAGAGCTGCCAGCATACATCAGTAAGGGTTATCCATTTTTCCTAGGCTTCTAGGAAAGTATCAACTCCCAGCCTTTTCCTCTAACCAAATAAAAGAATTTCTCTCCAGCTCCCAGATACAAGAATCAGAGGAGAGACAGGGATGGGGAACAGAGCTCCTCCTCTGACCCCTCTCGCCCCCAGCAGCACAGGAACACACTTCTCTGGAGACGCTGGAGAACGTTTCAGCAGGTAGAGGCTGCTGTGGAAATGCACAGGTTGCCTAGACAGGAGCCGTGAATGAGCAGTGCCCATTTGACAGTGCCTGAAGCAAGGCAGAGCGGGGCACCAGGCAGAGAAAGCAGACTCGTGGGTAGACCAACATAGGAGCATCAGGGCAGGCTGGATCATGCCAACTTTCCTTTTCTGTGTCAACAAGAGCAATGGTTTTGACACAGCTCTGTGAAAAGTCAACAAAGTGGCCCCCCCAAATGTTAAGTCTCCTGGATTGTTGTCAAAAGCAGTATGATGAACCTGGGGACTCTGCACCACTGGACTCTGCCCAGGTACAGGACACAGCAGAGCCTAAATAGATATTCCCTCCAAGGCAGCTGCCAGGAATAAAATATACCTGCCCAACTTCAGATGGGAAAAGCAGAAGACCACTGGCTTTTTCTGGTGCCCAACCAAGGCTCATTGTCAAGAAGGCTCCCCAGATTTGGCCAGCAAAGGACAGCCTGGGCTGCTCGCTAGACACCACTCCCAGTCTAAGCAGGATGAGATGAAGAAACCAAGGAGGGAGGAGCACAGTCCAAACACACACCTCATAGCCAAGCCAAGCAGGTTACCTACCTCCTGGTCTATTTTACAGCATGAAGGGGATCAGCCCTACCCCAGAAAAGCTACTGGAACTACCGGGGAAAAGGCAGGGAGGGGACCAAAAGACAACTAACAGGCTAAACTACATCTCCATGTAGGAACTCTTTCAATGGCAGAGGCAGAAGTCAATGCTGGATTAGCCAACACCCCAATAGGGCCCACCACTAGACCCCCGAGTAAAGCTTGAGAAGACAAGATGTACGGTAGCCTTCGTAGCACAACCATACCCAAACTAAGCAGTCTTTAAACTCCTCCACTCCACTACTAACTAACTATTAATGATGATTCTTACCCTACGCCTCTGGGCAAGGGCAACTGTGCTGCATAGAGAAGCAGCCTCATCATTCAGGGCCTCAACCCTCCACAAGCAAGTGTGAATTAAGAGCCCAATTTAGCCAATTGAAACTGCTTCACAAAAGATCATTGCATCCTACAGGATGAAGGCATGGTCTGTTTGCAGAGCTTCTGGGCCTGTGTGAAAGAAAGCTCCTTTGGCCAGAGGGTAAAGTTGTGCTGTATTTCAGCATGGACAAGAAAGATGGTGCAAGTAGCTTCTACCTCCACACCACTCTCGGTTGTGTCAACACAATTCTCAGCAAGCAAACAGCACCGCTGGAAAGCAAACAAACAAAAAAATTCCCCTTTCTCCCCCTCACCATGCTTTTGTCTTGGATCCTTCCCGTGACCTAGTTCACAGCACAGCCCCAAACAGCAAAACCAACACCAGGGTGAATAGCAGCACAGCGCAAGCGAACAGCTAGAGGGGAGATGGGAATGCCTCCTCCACTCCAACCATGACAATGGTGTAACTGCATACCCAGCAGTTTGCTTCCAGTAGGGCCAGCACTCTCACTTCCTTGCTCACTGATGACAGAGGGATTCCAAGTACTAGATGGAAAAAAATGCTAAGGACACCCTAAAGGAAATTTTGGGACCCTATTCTGGTAAGAAGGATGGCTGCATCCTGCAGACAGCGGAGAAACGTAGTTACTCCCCAAATACTGCAGAGATCACTGTAATTACACTTTCTATACAGCTACACAACTCATTGTTACTCCCTCTTTTCATATGCTCATAAATCTCCAGAAAAAGAGAGTTCTTTTGAATTGCTATTTTCCATGCTGGGAGCCCAATCCCATTTCCAATGAAGTTCGCTTTGTGATCATCTTCAAGGGAGCACAGTTTGGCTCCCAGCCCAAGGGAAATTTAAAAGAGCAAGTTCCATCTTTAAATCAAAGAGGGCAAACGCAAACAAGAGCTCTCTTTTACATCCCATACTTTCCCGATGGATTTTCCCCTGTGAAGCTGAGGCAAATAACTGCAAAGCAGCTCAGCTTTGAAATCCTTGTCTGTACAGTTTCAAACTTACTCTGTTTAAAACTTGCAATCAATTAGAGTTGATTTACCAGTCGGTTCATGAAGTTGCATATATTGGGAAGTGCCATCTGGAGCACAAGCAGCCGCAAGCGCCTGTGAGGATGTGCGCGCGTTCGGCTCCGTACGCTGCCAGCCCCGCTTGTTAAACAGCGCCAGCTGTCTATAGGGTAACAGATGCCCAGGAGCTATTGCGCTGAGGAATCATTTTTCTTTGGCTAGTGAAACCCCAAGAGCTAAGCTGTGGGACAGCGTTAGGGTTCAAAAGTAAAAATAACGTAAAGATGGCTAAGCAGTGTGGAAGCCTTCCAACTCTGGCAATAAACGAACGGTACGAGAGCAACGTATTCCTGTTATTCACCGCAGAAAAACGAGAAGTTACGTAACTTGCTATGTTCAACTGAATATATAGTAAGACCTATGAGCAATGCCACAGGAACCTTTTGCTTTTGAATTTCCTGAGCAGGCCCCAGTCCAGCAATTCGATCTGTAAGCCCAGAAGTTCACCCATGCTAATCTACTCGCAGAGCCAAGGCTTTCTGTTTCAACAGCCGACAAACTTTGGGAAACACATTTTTTTTCCAAAGGCTTTCTATTTATTTGTGCAGGTCATTAAATAAGGTTAAGTTTGGCCTTTGTTATATGCATAACAGCCAGAGTTTTTACTCTACAGAGGTAGTTCCTGATTTGCAAGCCCCTCGTTCAAAAAAAAAGTGTTGCATAGTCAGCAAATTCAAGCCCCCTAGCAAGAGGTTCTCTTTTCTTTGGCTTCTCAGAGGCTTCTTAGAAAGATTTCACAGACCTCCAGGAATTTCCAACCCCTACGCTGAAAACCATTAGTCCATGACGCGGATATTTCAAAAAGAAAGTCACTTGGTTTATTGAAGCAATCCACCTGCATGTTTAATCAGAATGTGCGACAACACAGATATGAAAATACAGTAAGTTTGTTTTGATTGACAACAGAAATGCCCGGTCAAAACCAACCCCCAAACAAGCAGTAAACCCCAGCCTCTTGCCTCCCTGTTACACAGCCAGCAGTTGGGACATTCTCTGAGTGGATCCATCAGCAAAACACCTCCCTGGAGAGTGTCTTTTGCCTGCTCCTAGAACCACATCTGCACTATCCAAGTTTTTGAAGCACGACCAGCATTCAAGTCTATCACACAAATTGCACTTCAGCCGCCATCCTGTCAGTCTGGTGAATGCTGCTGCTTCCACATTTCTCTCCTGCTTTACTAGACCTTCAAGTGCACCTCAACTTCAGAGGCATGCAGTATGGTAGAAGGCATTGTGGCCTCCCCGTCATGATACTGGGGGACCTAGGACTGTGCTCAACAGTTTTCCATACTGACATTTAAAGCCCTCCAGCTTTACTGAAATGAACAGGGGAAAAAGACTCTTGCCAGGACTCTTCAGCTGCTGCCAGGCAGTACCTGCACCTTATTTGCAAAGTTGACTCTTAGCTGTAGCATTGAGATAGCATTAAAGGCTATAAGCTGCAAAAGGTTTCTCTGCTGAAAGTGCCACCCCCTCCTTTAAGTTATTCATGCCTTCCTGCATTTTCTGTTTGAATTTAAAATGAAAAAGTCTACAGACCATGATCGAGTCCCCAGTACACAACACAGTGGGGCTCCTCGCTACAGAGTCTCCGTTTCCCACCTCCTACTTAACTCTGTACAAAGCCAACGACATTCTGATCTTGCAATAAGAAAGAGCAAAGCCATTGACTCTGAGGAAACAGCCACTGCTTTTTGATTTAGCCCAAAACAGGCAACTCTGAAGTAAAGGCTATGGAGAAATTAGAAGTCATAAGATAGTTTTCACAAGGGTTCATTTTCTCCTTCCACCAAATTCCCCAGTGACAGTACCAGATATGGAGGACACTTACTGTTTCCCACCAGCAGACCTGGACATCACAGTTCTCCACTCGAGTGTGCCTCTTGGGTCCCTAGGCAGTACAACACGCCCTGTAGCAGCAACGCCACATTTTGGATACCACTCTTCGCTTTGGCTGTCAGAAGAGAGGATGGAAGAAAGGTAGGCTACCACAACAATACAACATGCAGTTTTGCTAGGGCAACTGCAGTCATCTTGGTAGCATTTTCCTAGTACACTATCTTAGTCTCCTAGTAACAGTAAACCATCCCTAGGTGCACATGTCCATAAGGGTCACCAAGAACACTACCACTACTAACCAAAACTGAAAGGCCAGCAGCTGCCACGGGAAGCTACTGGCCAGTAACCACAGGCAGTTAGCTACTTGCCCACGTGGTTCCAACACAAGCTGGGATCATTCCCAAGTTTCAGCTCGTAGGCAGTGTTCTTAAGGGAGGCTTTCTGTAAGACTCTATTCACCATTTATTTTTCAAAATTAACAAGTGAAATGATCACAGAACCTACACTGGTCCCATAGTTGCAAGCAGCTATACAGCCAAACCCCAGAGAGGGGGAGAAGAGCCAAGTGTGGTCAAAATGAAGCTCTTCAAAGATGGCAAAGCATTGCTGAAGCTCTCTTCTCCACAACTCTTCTCCTCAAAGTCAGGTTGCCCAGCTGACAGGCTCACAGACAATGATACTACAGAATATCCTCTTTAACAGCCTCATTTGCTCTTCCAGCTAGCGCGAGTTAATTTCTTAACTCTTTATAGCTGCAGAGGTCTTCTGGGCAATTCGCTATCAACAAATCCAGGTCCATAACCCCCCACTGCTTCAAACAGTCCCAGAATCGGTCAGTCTGCCTCCTCAGACCAAAATCCCTGCAATCAAGTCACTTAGCTTTCCTAGACACTGCAAGTCAAGGTGTCCAGCCCTTGACACAAGGCAATTTGCTTACAAGCTTGCCAGTCTTCTAAATAAGACAACAACGGTGTTTCACGGGGCTCTCCAAAGCGGCAGGACATTACTGAAACCGAACAGCTAATGCAATAGCTTTGCCCTCTGTTGGGCACACTCAGAAGAAGCGTTCAGGTCGGCACCCAGGGCCAGCACTGCCAAGGCGCAGGAGGAGACTCTCCTCTCGGTTGTTGTCGTTGGAGCAGATCTATCTCTGGCCATGTGAGCTGGAGCTTCCCCAGACCACAACTTGCTGAAGGGAAACAACTGTTCAGTCCTGTGAGCCCGTGACTTTGGGCATCACTTCAGCGACCGAAGCAGCTTCTCAAGCAGAGAAGCGCGGCTGCCTCCTCTCCCCTGCAGTCTCTTCGGGACCCCCCGCTGCCCAGCGGGGCGAGCCCAGACATAAAGCAGCTTGTTTTATACGGCCTGGGCGTGCGAGACATCAGCAGAACCTTCACACCAGCGTGAATTCACTCGCGCCGGTGCATTAACAGCCCACGGGTTCCTTCAAAGGCAAGGTTGGGCAGAAAAAGTGCCGCCCACCCTGAGGGACAACACCTACGGCCTTCACCGGGATTTCAGGGCTTTACCTCGGGGGAACCCGAGATCGCTCCCGCCCGCGGAATCGAAGCCGGGACCCGCCACCCCAGCAGCCTGACCGCGGGTTGCGGCCAGAGCCCCGGCCAGCAGGAGGGAGGCCCAGCGGCCACCCCGCCCGCCTTCCCCCTCCGCCCAGGCATGGGAACCGGCGTCCGGCCGCTCCGGAAAGCGCC
>JAAGNO010003048.1:34980-63590 GCA_033439905.1 Ceryle rudis | reverse complement strand
CCCTCTGGATGTGGCCATCCAGCCAATTCCTTATCCACTGAACGGTCCACCCATCAAATCCATATCTCTCCAACTTGTTGAGTAAGATGTTGTGGGCGACTGTGTCAAAGGCCTTGCAGAAGTCCAGACAGATCACATCCATAGGTCATCCCTTGTCCACTGTTAGAGTTAGAACAGACAATTCTGTTCAGTGATTTTCGGCTCAGTCTCTTGTAACTGACTGCATTTTCTGAAGTCAGCAGCCTGTTTTCACAGGCAGTGTCTGCTGCTGGCAGTGATAACACCCCATGTTTAGAGCTACTACCAAGGATTGGTATGGAGACCAAGGTTACTGCTAAAACTTGTGTACCACTTTGGGGGTGCAGAAAGGAAAAACCTGCGCTTGCGGAAAGGAGTGCACGGGACAGGTGACCCTAAACTGATCAATGAGACGTTCCATCCCATATACGTCATATACAGTATAAAGCTGAAGGGTCAGGAGATTCAAGCTCTTCTTCTCTCCAATAGGCATCATCCACAGACATCTATCACATACTCTGCATTTTTAATAAAGCATTGCAATCCTCTGTAAGGACTGTGATCATACAATATAAGCTTGACTTTCTTCTACTATTTGTAAGGGGATCAGAGAAAGGCTGGATGGATGTCTGATCCATATATCTGGGTCCCATCCAGTAATGTAACACATAAAATGGGAAATAAGTAATTCCAGTAAGCCTGGTGAGCTTGTTTCCTGCACAGTACTGTTTTCATATCATATCATATCATATCATCATATCATATTGTACCAGTATTGCATGGAATCTTAGTAAGTCACGTCAAGAAAAAGCTGAATGGAAATAATTTTTGGAGGTATTCTGAAATAGTTTCACTTCCCATGCTTCATTCTGAAGTGTCAGTATTCCCTGAAGTGTCCTTCTTCCTTCCATGAGGACAGCAGGATTTCCAGCATGTTTCCCTGACTGTCTCAGTCAAAGGAGACCTCCTTTAGATAAATGATGCAGGGTGATGAGGACAGTGTAATAATAGAAAAAGGAGTACAGTTCTTATTTTGGAGTAGAAAGGTGGATCCCATAGATAGTTTTGCTGCAGTAGTGTCTTCCCAGCAACAGGTGTGATCCCGAGTTCTCAGTTTTCATTGGTTTATGCCCAGTGGATCAATGCATCAGTGGTATCCAAGCCCCAGCTGTGCTTATCTCTCGAGCAGGCATTGCAAAAAGAGGTTGACTCTGGAGAACTGTGTGGTGACAGTTAGGTAAAGGGCTTATGTCAACTAGTGCCTCCTGTGCTCCCTACTACTGTGGTGCTGTTTCTGTTGGAGGCTTTGTTCTTCCTGAAAACCACTCTTGGGCTTGACTTGTGTATGTGACCTTGGTTCAGTGGTGCAGTGTGGTAGAGTAGGGAGGCATTGTAGTCCTCAGGATTGTTGCTCAGAGTGGATCGTCAGGCTTAGGATCAAGCTGAGGACTTCCATAATGAAGAACCTCTCAGTGCTTTCCCTGCAGTTAGACTCCAGTTAGTGACAGTTAACTTCTGTTCCATAATGCATCAAGCAACACACAGATCCACTGGAGGAGAGCAGTGCAAACCTGAGAAACCTGCTAGGAGCCTGCATAGCCTGGTCTGTGGCAGATGAGCTCACACTTTGCTTATTAACTTTATCCTGCACCTGATCTGTAGCCGGAGAAAAAGCATGCAACTTCCTTCTTGCCATATGTGCCCATGCAACATAGGCCTGACTTGGTAGGTCCACATATCTGCCAATTCAACAGTCCTGGTTTCTCAACAGCCTCTGTTTATACTGGAGTGTGAGCAGAAAGTTCTGTGCTTGCAGTCTGTTCTGTACTACTCACCTGGCCACAGCCTATATGCAGGAACCTTCTCATCTGCAAAAGAGCTGGACAATGTCCTGGTGGGTCACTGTGATGGTTCACCAGCTCAGTCCAATGGGAACTTGATTCATGAATAAGAATGAAAAGAGCATGTTCTCTGGAGTAGCTATACCGTTTGAATATAATTTTTAATTCATAAAATGGAAGCTTTAAGAGACGGGTATAGCCCTTTGTCATGCCATAAAATTGCTGACTGGTATTTTATTTACATATGTCCACTATATTGCATGATAACTGCAGGTGGAATACATTCCACTGAATTTTCCTTTTAATTTCAGGATTTAAGCTACCTGTGTGAAAAGATGCTTTACTTGTCAGAAAACCATTGTCATATCTAGTCCCACAAACGAACAAAACTACATAGTCTGAAGTCATTTTGTTGAGTTGTGTTGAAGTCTACTTGTCAATCTTCACCTGAGGTGAACCAGCATGTATTTATTTATGTGTCTGGGTTCATTGCTAGTAAAAGGACATAATGCAGACAGATCTGTTTAAAGGATTCCCTATCTGGAATTTTATGAAGTTAAAGTGTAACTATTGTTGTTATAATTCTTAATCTCATCAATAGATAAGTTTTCATTGGATTTTATTGTTAGGTTACCACACAGGTTTCTTAGTCAGAAGGAAGTGCAACCATCACCCTGTATTTATCAATTACAATACCCTTCACTGTGTGTGGGGGAACTATTCTTAGTTATAAGGGATACATAACACAGGAATAGTATCCTAAAATCTTTGATCCATTTTTATACTACAATGTAGGAAAATGAAACCTTTAGCAAATTGTTTTTATATTAGGAGTTATTCCTATGAAGAATTATTCCCCAAATCTCCCTGCTAAGTGCTAATACTATTCTTGGTAGAATCCACTTTATATACTTGAGTCCTAACATTTACAGTACATTTTCTAATTTGTTTTTAAGCCATGCTCAAATTAGCAATTAACTAAAATAGTTGCTTTTGTAAATGGAAGATAAGAATAGTTAATAATTTATATTTTTATGATTCTGGAGTGCAACATTGTGAAAATGAATGACTAATTTGTTGTTGATATGGGAAGGAATTTTAATCTTTTATGAGAACATCTTGGCTGTGGGTATGCTTATCTCCAAGAAAGAGAGCTGGAATTCTTTAGTGGGCAATGTATGAATATTATCTAAGTGTTGAAAGTAAAAATAATTGAGCAAGGAACTAGTAACAATTTCCTCTTCTGTGTCTAAGATTTTTATCAGCCTCTTTGCAAGAAAATTGTTAGCCCATATGGAACTGAATATTATTTCAGAACCATAACTCTTTATTTATTAATTGAGCATTTATCTGCTTCTATTATAGGATTCAAAACTCCATTGTCATAAATAAGCTAAGAGAGAAATTTAGTTAAATTCGTTAAAAAAGGGATTCCATGATGAATATAAACATCACTGCTACTTCAGTTATTATTTTAGAGGAGCGGGTTGTCTTGTTGCACTCTGGGGCTATATCCCTTTGTCCTGCACCCATTAAAGGTCATCAATGTGACTGTAAGTACAGACCTGGTGACTGTAGGGATAAATCAATGCTCTGTCCTCACCACTAACATGCTCTGGTGCAACGCTCTAGGGATATTTTTATGTTGCCTCCCTTTTCATGGTGTGTTGTTAGAAAAAAAAGAATGAAGCTCTGGTCAGGTCCAGCAGTCTCAGATCTCTGTTTGCCAGGTGTGCATCCCAGGACCACTCTCTCACATGTGTGTTTCTAAGAAATAAGAAAAGCCTGTTGATGATGGATCTACTACCTAACTCACCAGATGAAACACAGCATACAGAGGCTAAATAAAGTATTGGCCCTTGTAGACTTTAATAATACTGTTGATAATACAGTGACCACTAAATGCAGGGAACAGAAAAGAGATCTGCCTAGCAAAACCCAAGAAAGATGACATGGCCCACCCCCTCATACATGCACACACACACACGCACACACTACCCACATCACTTTTACACTCTGCAGTTTTTATGATCAGACACTCCCTCTGTATAAGCCACTCTTTTGTGCAGACAAGGAGGTGAAATGACTGAATGTGCTGTTCTTAGCCCCTTTCTTTCATGTGCACTCTAGCTGCTGCCTCCGTTCTTCTCTTTCATGTCATTCATTACCAAATACTTAAGACATTTGTTTTATGTTACAATTCCTGCCTTACTTTTAGGTGCTTACATAGCACCTAAGAATACGCAACTTCAGTTCATACAAACCATCTGAATGATGTTGCAGTATAAATAAACAATGACTGCTACCTTATCTAACCAGTAGCTGAGGCAGATTTCCATTCTTTTCATATTTTGTGCGTCTGGTATAGTGACGAAATCTAGACTTCGCAGATTCTCAGATGTAGTTGTTCATGAAAAATCATTTCTTCATTCTTCTTGTTATAGTCATCTACTTTTGTCCAAGTGAGGCATGAGTGGAAATGGAGACAAGTGTGTTGGGAACAAGGAAAGTAAAGGCAAAGTAAAGGAAAGTATATTTAAAATTCTTGTGTGACTGTAACATACCTTGGAAGAAACTTGTCCAGGGATCTTGGGCTATCACTTCACATAATTTTGGCCTTCTTTTCTCATTTTATTTGGGGTAATATGATTTAATCAGCTTTCTGTGACTGTCTGTTTTGTCTTTGTCTTTCTTTTTGCACACACCAGGAAAATGACATCAGAGCTTGTATAGTATGCAAGCTTTTTGTGCTTCTTTACTAACATATGCATACAAGTACATATATGAAAATTACTGCTGTCCTGTTGGTTTTACACTGCAGAGTGGATACTATTGTTGGATACAAACTCAGATGTCATCTGGGTTTGGAGTCTTCCAGCTTATGATTTCATCTTTGCAAATGCTTGATTTCAGAAGTCTGGTTTTATGCACTGTAAACTGTAATGTTCAGTCTGCAATAGTTTCAGACATTAAACACTAATCAAAACATTTTATGGTTGAATTATGCCTGCTTCCACTGTTTTAAAAATTCTGCTAGTGAAAGCACATCATTGTAGCTTAGATTAGATGCCTAAGACTTGCTTGTTTGTTCACGTCATTCACCCAGACAAGCCACCATGTTCAGCAAGCAGGACTTAGGACTCTAAAAGGCACAGTGTTATTTCTGGAACAAATCAATAGAAATAATGCCATTAGCATTGTCATTTCCATGAAAGGCTTAATGTTGTGGAATTTGTTAGTTTAAGTCAGTTGCCACTTTTAATTTGGTAGCTACCTTTAAAGATCATGCAATTTCTTTAAACATTACAGAATGGGGGTTGGTGGTCTTTTGAATGTCTCAGTGGACAAAATAGGTGATGGGAAACAGCATTGCCCTCTTAGAGATTCATCCAAGTCCTGCTATAAGGACTGGAAAGACACCCATTGACTTCACTGGGAACTGGATGAGGCTCTAAACATCAACAAAATCAAAGAAGTCTCACAGTGAATCGGCCTATCTGGCACACATTTAAAAAAACGATTGTAAATTTTGAAAATGAGTCTTCTTGCAACGTAGGCCAATTGGTCAGCTGCAAATTTGGCACAGCTGTGAAGCATGTGTCCTGGGCAGTCTGCAGGAACATGATGTTCTTTTTGCTTCTGAGAGCTTTGGAGACTGAAAAAAAAGGACTCAACCCAATGCTGCAAACTAAGTGCTGAAATAATGGAGCTAAATACAGAAACCAACAAATACTTTACCAAGGTAACACTTCTCTTGGAAGAAAAGAAATTAACAGATCCCCGAATAGTTCAAACATTTTTAAGGCAAGTGTACTGCTTCATTGGAAAAAAGGAACAAAATTCAGAGAATTCTCTGGCAGAAGCTGATGGAATTTGACCTTTATATCAATGCACTGCAGAAATCAGGCAGAATTCCTGAAAAAAAATACTAAGCATGTAATTTTCATCCTTTAACCATCTGCAAGGGGGATGAAACTCCTCCAAAGAGAGGAGAAGCTATGGAGCCATAGGCATCCAAACTGCTCTGCAGAAACGTTGCTTTCCTGCCTTCCAGTAGATGTAGGATTTTGTAGTGTGGACTCCTAGATGATGCTTTTAAAGCCTTGTGCAGTGGGTGTGAACTCCAGAAAAAAACATGAAGACTTTTAGCTGCATACAAAGACACAAGAGCAAAAATAGCAGCTAAATATTGTGGTTGATGTAATGTACAAATAGAGCACAACACATGCACAGTTAGGCTTGAAAGCAGCCACTGCAAAACTGGTTTTGATTGCCCTGATTTCCCACAAAGGAAGCTTCTCATGCTTAGAAAGCAGGAGTAATGTCATTAATGGCAATGGAGCTTCACCACAATAAAAGAAATGTGAGGTTCAATATCTGTTCATGCTGTTAAACCATAATCTCAAGAGACCTCAAGTCTAGCATTCTTACAGCTCAGCATTCTGCAATTACACAGCTAAAGATACTTTGGAATTCCCTCTTTCATGTCTTTGGGGGTAGACAGCACTGGTAAAACAACATATCACAGTGTATATGATTAGCAACTAAATATGCCCCTGACCTAGATAGTTGCTTCTCTCCTGTAATTGCACCATTCCAAGGAAAGTGAATTCCTAAAGAGGAATGGGGGACTTGACAATTTGGTTTTCAAACAAAGGTATTAAAATTCACTGTTTAAAAACCAAGTCTATGCAATTTTAAATTAACATCTTAATTTGGGGGCTTTAGAACCCAAAAGTTTTGTCTGCCTTTTGTTTTGCTTTATAATTCCAGCTGTTGTATGTGATCTGAAGTTCTCATCGTCCTCTGTTGCTTCCCTGCTGGCTCCAAGTGTCTTTGTGACTGTGTTTCACAAAGACCCAGCCTGGCAAGTGCAGAAAAATACATAAAAGGATTTTTTAAGGGTCATTTTAAACCTCCTATTTTCACTAATACAAGCTCTTTCTTCAGTGATAGCTTAAATGGATTCATGGATGGTAATGGTCTGTTTCCAGCACTGTTCCTATGGAAATGGATGTCATCCTGGAGAAGGGGGAATGATTTTAAAGATATACTTCATAAAAGCTGTCACTTACCTGATGTCCCTTTTCACTAAAAGTTGACTTAGAAATGTACCAGAAACAAAGCACTGATGGCTTGTTTCAAGTCCTAGTTGAGGACTGGGCACCAAAATGCATTTTTTGAACATACACAAAAGAAAACCCCATGTTAACTGGATTCCAGGTCCTGATTTGTCATTGTCTTATATCTTGTGCAATAATTCACCATATTAGAAAGAGTGGATAAAATGCTGTGAAAACAGGTTGAGAGAATAAGCCATTACCAAAGTGGGATAAAATTTCTTTGTTCCTGCATTCAGTGTTCTTGTAGAGAACAAGGCAAGATGTGAAGGAAAAGTGATGAAAAAATTGGCAAATTTTAAATGTCTCCTTCGAAAGGGAGCGCAGACATTGTTGGTCACCTTGGCTCTCCATAGAGGTTTTGCAAGTAATGCAAACATGCAAATAATGCAACATTCCTTTATAAAAGGTGTTGGCTTGCAGTAAAATTTCCTAAGGAAAAGTAATTTTTTTTTTTTTCCTGTTCACGGATAAAAGTTTGCTTGGTTCAACAGATAACAGCATTTATGTAACTGAGAGCAAAATTTGTTCTAAATATATAGGTAAAGAGAGTAAAAGGCTTTTTTTTCCTTCCCCCCACAAGAAGATTGAAGAATATAAAACTGATTATACTTCACTGAAAAATTCTGTGTATACGTGTGCACACATGATCTTGATCTCATATAAAATACTGAGGAAGGATAACGAGTAGTTACACAGATTAATATGACAAATAAAAGTCACTCTTCCACTTTTCTAATTAACGTCTCTGTCACGGTGTGTGGAGGCAGAGAACACCTGTCCTGGCTTGTGTGTTATTTCAGCAGATTTTGGAGAATTGCCACAGTGTTGTTTTCATGACTCTATCATGGGTCTTCCCATTGGCCATCACCTGTGTTAGGGTTATTTGAGTCAGATGTAATCTAACATACAGCATGTGTATTTAATATCTGTCACTGGGCATACTGCAAAGTCTCAACAGTGCAGCCCCAGATAACTCCAGCATGCTGAGCATTTTGCATAGTGCATGACCCATGGATTCCATATGTGGTTCTCATCATCCAAGGTCCTGCCCTTCGGGCCTCTCTTATTGCGTACTTTGTCCATCCACTGCATTGATCAAACAGTAACATACTTCATTGAAAACAGAGCACTGACAAGTTTGCACCTGGTCTGAGCAGCTGATTTTATGTTGATCTTAATGCAAAGTAATCTTTTTCACAATTTTTCACAGTAATTTTCTTTCAAAAATGACCTTTATCCTGGAACAGTTGTCACCTGGAAGAATGATACACCATTATGTGACAAGTTTGGATTTTCAGATTCACTGCAACAGATTGGAGAGAAAATTCTTTCCTTGTTGTTTGTTTGTTTTGGGGTTTTTTAATGGTTTTGGAAGTGGGGTAAGAAAAAGAACCTTGATTTTTTTTCCCAAAAATGATGTGGTGTTATCTGAAGTAATGTTTCTTTTCATAAGCTACAGTCCCACGAGAGATCACACTTTTTCTCAGTGAGCTGCTAGGATGTGTCACAAGAATCTTTGATCATGTACCACGGAGAAAACTGAAGTCCCAGGGTACAGACATGCTTAGCATCTATTGGATTAATCAGATTTGGCAATGGTGAGAAAATGAGGGATTCGGCTGAAAACCAAGAGCATATTTAAAATTATGTTGAGAAATGGTATTAGTTGAAAAAACATTTTTCTGTTGAAATGAAGTTTGAACAAAAAAAAAAAAAACCAGTCACATTTGAAAGGCTAACACTCTGCTGGTGGCAAAGTACTGCTTGGTTGCTACTTTTGTACAGATGGCTGCATAACATTCACAGAAGGAATGATTCAAGAAGCCAGTTTTTCAAATGTCATCTTCTACATATGTAAGTGTAAATGAGTTCCTGAATATCACTTGTGCATGCAAATGTTAGACCTAGCATTTGCATATTAAGCACAGATCAGCTTTGGGCATTATCCTAGAGATGGACAGATAATGTGTGAATTACATTTGTTCAAAGAAAGACAAGACACATCTCTTTAAAAAGGTGGTCTCTGAGTTTGTCTGCTCCCAGTATCATAGAGCTGCTGAGGTAGAAAGTCCTACGCAATTTTTTTTAAAGAAGAATTTTTCATACTCTTGGTATGCTCTTATTACCCCCTTTTCTAAAGATCTGGTGAGGCTTTGCGTTGCAGAAATTAAGATAGTTTTTTTAATTTATATTGGCATGGGCTGTCAATAATTAGCCACTTACCTCTTCACAAAAACTGACAGGAAGAAAAGAAAAAAATATATACTGGGTCTGTACTAAGAGACTGGATTATTTAAAAACATTTTGTGATATCCTTGACTTTATCATTAATGATACATCTTTTTTTTTTTTCTGGGAACTCGTTATGTTTGTTCTTCTGATTAAAGATAGTTACTGTGTGATGTAAATGTCAGGGTTGTTTTTTTCAGTCTACTTATTGGTGAGAATAGATTTCTTACCAGAATATCTAGGCTAAGAAATTTTGTGTCAGGCTCTCAGCATATTTAAACTGTTTCCATTGACTTCTATACCAATTACGCAGTCACAGACTGAAAACTAACAGCTTCATTGAGACTCATAGTAATTTGGAATAGTGTTAAACTGCTAATAGGCTGCTACATATAGATGTGCAACTACAAATGTGGTAGCTGGACACGCATCAGATATCACACTGGAACTTCTATCATTGCTTCACTGATTAATAGAGAAGTAGTGAGGTTTCACTCTTACTTACTGGGAGTAGCAGCAGCTCTTCAAATAGTATCATTTAAAATGCATAACATGCAGTAAATTCCCTTTTGTCTGATTTTACTTAGTATTTATACTTCAATGGAAAATGTCACCAACCTTTTGTCTGTCTAAATACAACTGTTTCCATGCCTTCTTTCTCAGTTTGATGAGAAAAGGGAGGCAGAACAAATAATTTTTAAATTTCATAGATATTTATTGCTCTTCTCACTTCAATATTCTTGGTATACTTTAAAGCACTCAGTTAATTGTGCCTTATTAGTTCATTTGCCAGACATTTGACACCAATGAAGTTATCACAGGTGTCATGAAGTTCTTTGAAAGTATTGTATTTCCAAAAACCAGAGAGCTTAGCAAGTCCTCTGCCAGTCCAGTCATATGACAAGGGGGGACTTATCACCACACACTTGGTTTTCTAATTAGAGGTAAACCTTATAGTAAAAGGTGATCTATCTGACTGTTAGAGTACTGCATTTTTGCTAGTGAGCCATAAACATGTTTGTTGGGCTTCAGATGCTTAATTAAGAACATACATAACTGCTCATGAAGAAGGTTTGAGTGCAAATTTTGGTGGGAGCACAACTCAGATGAATATTAGCTTTCTGATTAAAGGCAATACATTTGTTTTTCTGGGTGTAGATCTCTGCATGTGTGTGGCTAATTTAAATAAGACAGTGCCAGAAAAAATGAGTTTCAGAGGGCTCAATGCATTATTATTGTGTTGGGGTTTTTTTCATGTTGATGAAATTGTAGGGCTTAAACAAAGTAGGATGTGGAAGACACTGAAGAAAACCTAATTCTTCTGAGCCCAGGGAGAAGGACCAGAAGACCCATAATTGAAGACAGTGAGTAAAGTTTTCCTAGAGGTACTAACATGCCAACCAACAAAGCATGCTGCTGTCAAGCTGCATGTAGCAACAGCTAACACAGATGTTTGTCTTCCAAATGAAAGCGATTAAATTAATAAAATGAACATTTCCTTCCTGTCCTTCTCCCCACAAATACATATAGAAAAAAAGGGCTTTGGAACTTTCTTCTTCCCTTTTGAACTTAAATCTTCAAGTCTTGTGGGTTTTTTTTTTTTTTCTGTCTGTTTTTCTTTGCTTATAAAAGTGCAAAGAAGTGGAGATTCTGAACCTCATTGTTAGTAATGAATAATCTTTAGTGGGAAAGAAATGGTCCAAAGAAGCACTGCAAGACAAATACTGTTAAGACGTGAGCTTCCTATTTCATTACCCAGTCATCTCCAAAGAGTGGAATTTGTAGTGAAGTGAATCCTGTAATTCAATTCTTAGGCAGCACCTGAGAAGAGCATTTCTTTCTGCCATTCCCCCTAAAACCTTATCCCACCATGCATTTTACTGAGCATGGATGACAAACATCTGAGGTGAACAATGAAAGCATGTTTCTCCTGCTCTGAAGCAAAGTATCAGACTAGATAATCTCTTGAGTTTCCTTTCATATCTCATTTTCATTCACTGTATTGTTGCAGGCAACTTCCCAGTGATCATTACAGTTTTCTCCCATGATCATACAGTTTTATTTTAAGTGATGGAAAAGCAAATTTACAGTTAATTAAAGTCCTATCTAATTTTCATTCAGAAATTCACATCAGAAAGTCCTGCTTGGATCAGTACCACTCTATTGCCAACAAATTAATTCCTTGATGTGGCAATGCAGTCTCTTCTTTCTCCAGTGAAAATCCTAGTTCAGGTCTCTTTTTCTCTCCCTCGCCAGTGGTAGGTGATGGGGAATAGATATTTGACATACTTGCAGCTAAGGAAATTCAAGACCAGTTCGTACTATAACATGGAACTGTGTACCAGATCTGAATTCTGTGCTGGGCATACCATTTCCAAAATAAAAGCCTCAATGCTGTTTGTTTAGTCTACCTTTTTATTTTTTTTTGTATAGAATATAGGCATCATCTTGTGAAGTATCTACAAAAGATAGAGCCCTATGCAAGAACTAACAGCTATTCAGAGGGGACAACAAACTAACATGAATTTATCTTGAAGTCACCAAATACCAGGGCAAGTTACTGTAAATCCTGCCAGATTTACTGGATGTTTAATACCTGTGGTAGACACAAACCAGGCAGCGTTCTGCAGGCAGACATGCTCTTAGGGAGTAAAGGCTGCTCCTCCTTTTTCCCATGCTGCTGGTCCATATAGTAGCTATAGGATCATTGAAGTCTCAGTGGCATTTCAATGTGCAAAGCCGTTCCACATACTGCTGAGTGCCAGGTTTCTTATAGACAACTCTTGAAATGCCAAATCAATAGATCAATAGTTACTGTACAGGTTTCTTGAATTCAAGGGTTTTTTTTTGACTCACAAGTAGTTATTAATGGCCTCAGTTTTAAAGTGAAACAGTTGTAGTAAGGTATGGAAGAGTGACATTCTGAGATAAATTTGAGATAGGTCCTGAAGAAAGGTAGGTATGGGTCTATAGATTGTTCTTTAAAACAGCAGTTAAAACAGTCAGTAGAATTCAAATATGACAAAGAAAATAATGCTGTATCCTAAAAGTTTGAGCTGAGCAAAATGAGTAACAGTTATTTTTTCTTTGTTGGGTAAGGAATTGTACCTTTCTACTCCTTGGACTTCATACTGAGAAGTAAAAGCAGATGTGGAAATTTTACAATTGGCTCAGAGAGAAACTCAAGATATGGAAATGTGGCAGACACTGTAGCTAATTTTTTTTTTCTTTTCTATCTCCAATATGTCTTGAAGGTACAAGAAAAATGTCATAATTTTTCCTTTAATTATTATGTGGATTTCATCATGGGTGTGAGAGAGGCAACAGCCACAGTGTTTATATTCTTACTGTGATCAGTTTCACTCTGTACTGAGTGGCAACAAATGTTATCTTCTAAATTTTTAGCATTCATTTTTGCTACCTGACTTCTGTTTCTTGTATCTCTCATATTCAGACCCTAGTTATTGTGATTACATAGGCCTTCACCTTTCTGTCGCATATATTTTGCTGAATTATGCTTCTAGTTGCAATACAGAGAGCTTTCTCCTGCACTTGACAGTGTTTCCTTCTTCAGAGGATACCACCCCTCATTCAGTGGCATGGCTTTATAGCCTCTATAGTCAGTCCAAAACAGCAGTCTCTGTTTTTCTGTACTCCTGGAGTTCTTTGAAACCTGTTCCTGGGGATGGTATGCAGACTAATAAAATTCCAGAGTATGTAAAGTTTATAAATTAATTAAAAATACTCCCATCTGGATTACTTAGAAGGGTATTTGTAAACTCTGTAGGCATGCACGGACATATACCCCCTACCATCTCTTCTTGACTTCTTTAAGAAGTAGATCCACCCATTAATATACATGAGTAAGCTGCTAGTGTAAAACTTTCTCTGTTCAGAGCATGCATTGCTCTTCACTAAACACCATTTGGAATCCTATTAGTAGATGCTCCTGAAGCCATGTAGGTGAGCAAAATCCTACAGTAGACTTCAACTTTTTCCCAAGGAATTTTACGAGCTTTCTGATGGGAAAACAGTCATATGCACTTTCACTATGTCTAGTTTTAAAAATATTTTTGTAAAAAAGGACTGAAAAAAATTCAGTTATCCATATCAATCAAGCACCCTCACTTAAATCTACGTAGATCTTCCAACAATGGAACAAGAGCTGTCATTTGCTAATTGCTGTCCCACAGCTACTTGAGCTTTACAAGCCAGTTTATGGCTTTGGAAATGGAAAAAAGAGGTCAAACTACAGATGCAATAATCACTGAGTAATATGCAGATTTTTTTAATGCACTGTAGGCTGGACACAGAGAAAGCCTCTTATTTTTTGTCAAAAAATTGTGCCAAGGCTGGTTTTTTGTTTGGTTGTTTGGTTTTGATTGTTTCTTTCTGATTTATTTTTGTTTAGTTTTTTAATTTGTTTGTGGAGTTTGCTTGTTTGCTTTTGTTTGTTTGTTTTGCTGTTGTTTGTTTGTTTGGGTTTTGTGTGTGTGTGTGGTTTTATTGGGTTTTGGGGGTTTTTGTGTGTGTGTGTGGTTTTGCTTTGATAGTTTTGGTTGGGCTTTGATTTTGTTGTTTGAGGGGGGTTTGTTTGTTTGTTTGCTTGCTTGCTTTTTGTTTGGTTTAGGGTTTTTTTGTCTGTTTTGTCAGTTCTCAGAAATGTCCAATGATCACTCTATCCAATTTAGTTTGTTTTTCTAAACATGATTACAGATTCTACTAATTCAGGTCTTTGTGATCCTGTTGCAAGGCAGAGGTAAGGCAAGATGAGACCTCTGCATCTGGGAGGTCAGTGAGCTGTACACATGCCCCACTGTGTAGGCTGCATGCAATGCAGGTTTCAAAGTGTATGGGAGATGTAAATCCCATGCCTGCTCACTCAGTCTTTGTGCACAGAGGGGTGGATTTGTATTAGAAGCATGTGTTTGCTCTAATCTGAATTGTTCAATGAACCTTATTGCACCTTCAAAGAATGTAGAGCTTTCCTTACATTTCTGCAGCAATGGAAGGACACTGAATCTCAGCTCCTCCTGCAGGGTACTGTGCAGCTCAGTCTATTGCTGACTGTACTGCTGTCTTGGATTTTCTACTATTTCTTAAGTAGATACTTCTCTGCTTAAATTTTTTTCCTCTGGCTTTGAGCCCATCACCAGGAGTTTCCATTTTCAGTCTGTAGCAGAAGGCTGCCACAAAATGTGTTCAGCTTTCAGGACACATAAAATGTGTGAATCTGTCAAGCTTGTCAGGTGGAAGAATGGGCCTTTGATAGGTTTAAACAGATGCTATAAATACTACTCATAAAAAAAGACTGCTCTTATTTTAAAAGTTTGCTTGAAAAATATCTATGCTTTACTGGCACTAAAAAGAAAATTAATGTAGAATTAGAATTTCAAAGCAAAGTGAACTACTGCCTGTTCCTTTCTGCAACAGGGCAACTGTAAGATTATGGAGTTGTATCCACTGAAGAAACATGACAAGACAAGATGTACTAACCAACCAACTAGAAGATGACTTTTTGCGTGCTCTCTAATTGAGTTTGGAAATGTCCCCTATAAAAATAAGATGGCCAGAGGCCAGAAGCACAGCTCATCAAGATGGGTGGAAATTAGATTGTGGAATGAAGTAAGACAAAACATGTAAAATTTCTTGTGAATTCTTAAACCCAAAAGAATTGCTTTTATCACTGTCTTAATTTCAGTGTTATCACAGTGTTTAATTTGGATTTTTTTTTTTAATAGAAAATGGGTTACTTAATACAAAATCCAGGTGTTACTGTAGAAAAATGCAGAAACACAACGAACTCCAAATGAAGTGCTTTGCTGTCATTGAGTTAGTGTGTTTTGACAGTTTATAAGTCAGTAAGTAAGTTTCACATCTTCTGTAATAGCCACTGTGCTAGTCATCATTTTTGTCTTATGTAACCTGAAAGCCAGAAGGCACAAATATGGCTTCATTTTTAACATGCTTCCTTTTTTTCTGGATCAGACTACTGAAATGTATTTGCATCAGTGAATAGTAAGCTTCAAAAGCATAATTTCTTTCACTTCATTTTATAAATTGGTTTCTACTTTAGCTTGATTAACTTTTGAAAGTTAATCTGTGTAGGCTTTTAAGAGCTCTTCCAGCACTGAGCTGTTACTGATATTGCTAGTGCAATAGCAAATTGATGCAGAAGGCAAGAAGTCCCCTCAACAGTACCAAGCTCTGGACCTCCCCAACTGCAACGATTTCTGTAGCAATGTAGTTGCCGTGTGTAGCACCATCTGAAGCAATTGCTTTCAGATTGGTTGAGCTGTTATACAACAAGTGTCTCTTCGTAGCTCTGGATGCTTCCAGTGCCTGAAACCCTGCTTGTAAAGGCAAGACAACTCCCATCAGTCAGCAAGGCCCATAGATTTATCTTTCCTTTGCAAACAATCATAATAGCTGATAGAAATCATATAATCTTCATTATTTAGAAAAAAAAAAAAAAAAAAAAAAAGTGTTGTCAATGAGAATCTGACTTCTTCATTTGTAGGAAGAGCTCATAAATGCAACATCAGAAATTGGAGCTGGAGAATGGACATTCGTGGTCCAGTCCCCACCCACTGAAGTCATTGGCAAGTATCCCATTGCTATTGGAGAGAGTACAGCTAGACACCATCTAGCACATTTTGTATTGTATTTAACTTTCCCAACTGAATGAGTAACAATGAATGGCTTGAGTCCCTGGCTTAGTCAGTTCTGAGGTAATGTCCAAAATTAGCTTGCTCTTCCTGCCTGTCCATAGATAATTAAAGAACAGCCACATCAAATTCAGTTGCCATGAACAGCTCCTTGGGGATTGAAGCTACAGGACCTACATGGTTAAGTGGATGGATCTGGCTATACATCTTGACAGAAACACCAAACTGCAGATGTTTACATAAATTGCTGTCATCTCTATCAGTGTGAAGTACTTACAGCTCTGGGTATCTGGGCCCAAGTGATCTAAACTGGGAGTTGCAGCAAACTCTGCATATGTAACTAAGGCACAAAGCCTGCACCAAGCGGGTTATTTAATCTTCCATCCTTAGTACAGCTGACTTTAGTATTTCACATCTTCTTTCCCCTGATCAAAATCAAAAGACACACCCTTTGTAAGCTACATGAGGATAATTGAATCCAACTAGCACCATGACTTACAAATTACTTTGTTGACACAGGACAAATTCATATCAACTTCGTTGTCCCTGGTCAGAGGCAATGCTAGTTAAGCATGAAAATAGCTTTGAGGTCCAGGTATAAGGTCTTTAGCTAGTTTCCTTTTATATACCACATCCATCCCAGTGCATACATTAGCCTTTCTACATGCTTGCAGGGGTTGTGTTGTAACTGTAAGTGGCTGGAGCTGAAATGAGTATTTATTTTTTTTTTTTAATACTCTAAGCCTAAGTACTTTGAAACGCTTTTGGATATTCCACTACAACCATCAGCTGAAGTTACTCATTATCCCCAACAAAGAGGGTCTCAAGTTTTCAAAGCCCAAAGATTTATTGATCAGAAGATCTAGTTTAAAGTTTCCTATTAATACTGCTTTTACCTGCTTTTCTCACTATCTCTTAGTAAAAGATACTTTGGCAAATATAATTTACTCATCTTCATTAAACTTTCAAAAGCAGGCTAATAGAAATATATATTTGAAATTTTCATATGCTTTGCTTTTCATGCTGTGGCATTGATGTTCATTTATTAAAATAAGGCCAGCAACAAAGTATGATTTGCTCATCATAATTCTAAGCCAACACAGATATTTCTAGCCCTACTTCCAAATATGCCACTCATTTTTATTTCTGTTGAAGAAGTAAATAAACTTTTAGTAACCCAGTACTGTCAGCTTCTCACCATTCCTTCTCTGTTCCATGTAGCTCTTAATGCAGAATTGCAGAAGCAGCATGAATGATGCATCACATCAGCCAGTCATAGCATTATAATTCATTGGTGACATTAATACAATTCAACAGCAACATACGTTCCTTAGCTTTGTTTTCTTTGTAGTAACAGTAGTAAAACAGGATTTAGGGTTTTCTCTTAGTGAAAACCATTGGGATTTTTTCTGGGGAAGAGACACAAAATCACTTTTTAATGTAAAAAATAACCGGATTTTGAAAATGCTCAGAACAATGCAATGAAGTTTAATGTCCATTAGAAATGGTTAACATTCATTTTATCAGGGAGCAAGATGACAACGTGAGAATTGTTCAGGCAGAAACGAATGGAATACAAAGTGTTTTTCCTCACTTCATGTCACACATAAATTATTAACTTTCCTAAAAATTTCTGTCTCCTTTGGTCATCCCCTGTTAATGCAAGACACATATTTTCTGATGCTTTCCTTTTATGCAGTCCATGGTAAGGGACTTAGCTGTCAGAATGGAGCAATTGCAACAGCAGTTAATTGCAAGTACAATAAAGTTCCTTGCTTTGAAGAATGACCCAAGTTCTCCAGTCTTGTCTATATTGCATGTTGATTCCTGTACCCAACTCAATATACAATTCAGGAAGTAAAAACCATGCTCTAATCCTGAACTCTCAACTGAATCATGAACTACCCTTTCCTCCTCCCTTCTTCTCCTCACTCCCCTCACCAAAATAAATAAATAAATAAAACGGAAGGGGAAAAGTATATTTTTATTCTTCTGTCGTCATGAGGCACTTGTGATAAATGCTGGTAGAGTGTCCATTACTATCCCTTGTCATGCTGTATATAGACAAACGCTAACCTAGTGCTGCTGTCAGTTACTTCAGTGACCCAACTGACAGATCCATGTAGCTAAGCAGAAGCCTGCTTTGGGGTAAGGCTTTCCAAGTTGGCAGTGTACCCAGCAGTACTTGCAAAGCAGAGTTGAAAAACCATTTGATATTGCACAGTCAGTGCTTTTGTCCTGAACTGTCTTCCATGCTCAGGTCAGTGATTTGTTCAGTTCAGCACCTTACTTAATGTGCAATTTCCCTTTTTGCTATTGAGCTGATAATGTTAATTACATGCAGTGTAGTTAAACAGAAACCTGAGTAGGGACTTCCCCAAAGCTAAGGCAATTCTGGATTTAATCATTCCTCCTAAACTTCAGTTTGCAAATTGAAAGCATAATGCATAGAACCTAAACCAATACCCTCCTCTCCAAGAGGTTTTGATGTTCTGCTGTCATTGTGGTTCACACTGTACTGCTGCTCAACACAGAAGGGAACTCCCTGTGTGCCAGCTATGATGATATCTAAGCAGCAGTACTTCTCATTTTGTGGGTTTCCTATCAACAGCCAGCAGTTGCCCACTGGCCTCAGAACACACCTCACCAGTACTCAGCCACGTCTCCACATGAATACTGTTGCTTATCTCAGCTGGCAGCAACAGCATCTGGTTTCCCAATCCAGCTGTAATCAAATGGGTTGTTGATCAGGTATTATAATCACAAATATGGCAGTTAATGGCTGACAGACCCTTCAGGTGCTGATGCTTTTTTCCTCCTCTGGTAGCTATATCATACCACAAGGTGCTATTTTTTTCCCTCCTCTAACACTATGAACCCCCACAAACAGCTCCATCATGCTTTCTGTGTTTCCCCATGCTTCCCCTGGCATCCACCTGCCCTCTGGGTCATCTTTCTTCCCTTGCTTACCTTTGCTCTTGTTCCACATCAGTTAAGAGTTACCCCTTAATCCCTTTCCTCAGCTGTCATTCTTCTGTGAAAGCTTCCTGCATGATTGAATATATTTCTCTCAGTCTGTCCTTTAAGGCAGAGTAGTAAGTTCCCCCAACAATCTGATCTTTAAATAAGAAGCATTTAATGTCTTTGAAGTCAGACAAAGAGATTGTATTTTCTTGCCTAACTAAAATCCATCTTTCATTTTTGGTTTCACATAAATTGTACAAGTCTTTGTGTACTACCCTTCTGTCCAGGATCACAGTACACGGGCGGACACCTATATTCTCTCTGCCATAGGCTGAGGACTGTTGACAGGGCCTCAGGTAATTCACAATCTTTCTAAGTCTCCCTGCAAGATAAGATAAACTTTTGGTACTTACTTTTCATCTTTCATCTATATCCCTCAGCTTGCTGTGTAGATAGGCTCTGATCTTGTTTCATGTGTCTGCAGAAGCATTTCCTGAGAACTTAAGGTGGCCACTGAAGCTTTTGCTGAAGTCCTTGTTTAGCAACAGTAAATTTAAAGCCAGAAAAACAGCCCAGGTTCCAAAGTGAAGGACCTTTATTTGTGGATGAGGCTGCAGGCTGTGTATATAAGACTTTTTGTCTTTCATAAGGAGGTTGCACAGTAGTAGTTCTGCTGTAATTTTTCCAGGCAGGACTGCAATAGTATAATACATTTTATAGGAATAGTTGCAGGTATTTTCTACAACTGCATCTATACTGGCACTGTTTGTGACTCTCAACCCTGGTTTAATGCCATGTCAAGGCAAGACACAGACTTTGATGGGGTCAGCTCCTTCCTTCTCTCTCCCAGTTCCTATGACATACGCCAGATAGGAGGTGTGTGCTCCTAGTAGATGCCAGCCTCCCGCATTTATCAAAGTAAATATTCCCTTGTAATTTACTTGGTGGCATGATGCGGCTGAATGACAAACATGACATGTCTCTCCTCCAGCTGGATACAAAGCTAGGGGAAGCAGGCTGCTGAGATGCTGAATGTAATACAGCCATCATGATGAAAAGTTTATCAGGCTTCTGCTTGCAATGATAACATGATGCTACTTGCTACTGACCTGTGCTACCCATTAACTGAAAGCAATTTGCTGCTAATTAAATTCTTTCAGGGAATTTCAATCTCTGATCTTTGTTTGCCATACCTACGGCTTAGGCAGAATGCAGGTTCTTTCATTTGCTCTTCTTAAGAAATGTCTTCATCTGTTTTCCTCTTAAGAAATCACCCCCAGAACTCAGCCTACAAACCGAATCTAGTTACAGTCAACTAGCATCTTTGGTCTTTGGGGGAAATAGTCTGCTTTGAAGAGCTACAGAATCTCCTTTGTAATGAACCTTTCTTGAAGAAATCGTTGCTATATGCTACCTCCCCTTTCTGTTTAATCACAACTACAAATATGTTTGTGTTCTTTTGCATCCAATTTGGAAAGATTAACATTTCAGAGTAATAATTCAAAACCTGTAACATCCCATATATTTTCCTGTCCATATGGAAAAACAGTTCTCTCTGTTCTTTGCCACTGGGTTCTTACTCAAAGCCACAGCAAGATAAGAACGCTGTTTAAACATATGTTGCATCTAAGAATAGTATGAAACAAAAGATTCTATAGAAATCTTTCATTACAACATAATGACGAATCCTACTCTTTGAATTTCACTGGGATCTGTCTTCCCCTTTCTCTCCTTTTCTGCTGCTGCAGGCTGCTTCCCAGGAGAGTAATGAGCCGTAGGTGACCGTGACCTTTGGTAATTGTCCTTTGCCTCTCCAGCCTGTAACCCTAAGATCTTTCACCCTGGTCATGCCCTGGAAATAGACATTGCCACATGTAGTTAACTCATCAACCCTATACCATATTTTAAATCTCATTATTGGATAATAGTATTAAAAGCAGCACCAGCTGCAAATACTTTCAGGGAAGAACTATAGATTCACTTTTAATTAATATCTGTGCTCTAAAAGGCAAGACTTTGATTATTAATGGAGTGAGAACATGCAAGGGTTGCAAATGCAGCTGAGAATTTATTTAATGAGTTGTAATAATATATTGGTGGGAAAATAGGATCCTAGCTTGTGCTGATCTAGATGTTGTTGTGGAATATTATAATATACTTCCTATATCACATATGGTAACCATAACATGCTGGAAAAGAGCTGTATCTATTTTGGTCATCCTTTGTGCTTGACGGCTCTCAAGGTGACACCAAATTATTCTTCTGATCTTACTGATTCCTGTGGAGCTGCTTCTCAAGTGTTGATCTAAGACATGTGAGGAGAGTTTCTCTTGAAGTAGCATCATCAGACAGCATATGGAAGTTAAACTAAACATAGCTCAGCTTTACCCTATGGAAACAGATTAATTAAGGGATTCTCCAAAAACATTAGATATCTGAGTTGTAGGTGATTGAGATGTTATGAATACATATGGCCAGTCAGTTTCCTTCACAGAGAGTGAAGGCTGACACATTCCTTGACGGAAAGTACAATCTATAGGATAACACAGACTCTTGAAAATATCCCCAGTTAATATTTTCAGAAAACAGAAGTAGTGTATGTGGTGTGCCCTCTGAGGAAGCATGTGTTTGAGCAAATCTTACTGCCTCTGAGAGGTCAGTCATGACAAATGATAGTCATGCACATCTGGCCTTAAATATATTTCAGAGTAGGAAGGAGTTTCAGCAAGAATGAGGTAAAATGTTAAAATATGGATCACATGAAAACCTGCATATCTGACAACAATCTGTGTTTGGTGTATAACATGTTAATATGAAGTGTATTGGGAAATATAACTCAAATGCAGCAAGATTGCTGATATAAGGTGAGGATTACTAGAAATGCTGCATTAACATCGAATGGCAACACACACCTTTGGCAGTCACTGACAACATGTTGATAACCAGAAGGCACTTACCAGGACTCCAAAGGGTCCTTGGCCTTTTAGCAATGTTAGTCAGGTCAGAGCATCCCACATAGCACAGTGTACAGTAATCATCTGAGAGCTACGACTTCCCTAATTAAAGATCTCTGAATATTTTTTAACATTGCTTGAACAGTATATACACATAGCCTGAAATCATCTCACAGGAAGATACTCATCTGGGAATCTGAGGACAGACTGGGAACTTTTCCTACAAGGAGAGCTGCAGAAGCTTCTGATAGAAAATGGCTTTTGCAGAATGCAGGTTCTTTCATTTGTTCTTCTTAGTAAATGTCAGTTTAGTCAACAGTATGTTTGGCCACCCGCCTATAAGGCAACCTTAGGTTTATGACCTGTATTTTAATAGGTTGGCACTGGAGGCTCCCATTCTGTGTGCTGCCCTAAAGATCAGCAGTCCAGGGCTTCTCAGGTTTGCTAAGTGGCACCTAAGAGCTGTGGTTGCTTCTGGTGTTGGTTGAAATATCTGAAATTAAATGCTTGTCATGATTTCAAGATGAAATGTGGTGGGAATTTTCCCTTCCAAAGAAAGTTTGAAATTTCTGAAGACATTTTGGAACAACATAGAATATCTTTCTCTTCCGATTTTGTAATGCCTAATGGAAAGGAAATTTTTACTTTCATCAGCTCTAGCAGTTTTATAACAAAATGGGCAACAGTCCCCCATTCACTTGCTTTAGCAACAAAATGGAGTTGTCTCTGAAGATAAACTTGTCAAGGTTAGTAATACAGGCCATGCTTGTTTTCACTTAGCTTGCCTTATGGTATTTTGTTTCCACTTTTCACTTTGTTTTTTAATTAATATGCATTAGTCATGTCCGATTAAAAACCTTCTTCCTGAAAAGTGAATGCATAGCCATCAGCAAGCAATTAGCAAACACAAGAAAAGACAAAGGCACCAGAATGGAGAAAATGTGAGTTATTCAAGTTAAAGATAGAGAAGGTACTTTTGAGAGGATGGTATGATGGCTTATCAAACCTAAACTTGCTAACGGTTATAATTAGAACATTTTTTTAAGGTCTAAACATGACTTCCTTATCAAGATGTTCTTAAGCAAACTTAGTTAGCAAAAGGAGATTGAACTAATGAACTTCTCTGGATGGGAAGAGGAAAGGAGTAGGTATTATTACCAAATTGGTTAAAAAATCCTCAACCAACAAAACACAGAAGAATCTCACAAGATAAATACTGAACCTTAAATACAGAAACAAAGCAAGTGAAATGCTAAGTAAACAAAACTACACATGGAAGCCCCGCCTCCTTAAATACAACATGTAATGAGTCACATTATCCTGTTTTAGCTAGGATGGCAGAAACCTTGAAAACTATTGTAGTTCTCTGTGAAATCATACAATCCATATCATCACATGCTGTGAGTTTATTACTCATGAATGTATCAAGGTTTCTGCTATGTTAATGCAACGTCATTTTCCTATCCAAAGAGGATCTGAGAAAGTCCCTATTGTTTGAGCATCCTTCCAGCAGGTTGGACTTCTGACAGCGTATCTGATACAATTATTACTCAGTGGTATAAGAGAGGGCCAACAAAGATCTTTCTTTACTTCTGGGTTGCAATCTTAAGCAATTTATGTTCTGCAAAGGGCAATGATTTTCACTGCTCCACAAAATGTAGACCACAGTTTTGATGGCTTTTTGACCTCACTGGGTGTAAAGAATGTTAGGACAGTCTGAAAGTTGTAGGTCTAAAAGAAATCCCTCTTTTTCAAAGTAAAACACCTTTCAAGATCAGTGTATCTCATACCCTTCCTGTTTGCCAAACAGAACCTTATTACATTCACGAGGGAGAGTTATCTTACTAACATTCAGTCTTTGTCAAACAGATTGTAAGCAAAAGTTTCAAGGGACACTCCCTACAACAACTGTGCAACTGCCTTCTACATCTGACTGGACATTAATGTGGAAAAATGTTGTGGGACTAATTCACCTGCTTTTCACTTGTCCAGACGTAATGGGAAACACAGTGAACATGTATATCCTATGTATTGTTTTACCTCTGTGTGTATCTCATGGGGGTTATGCAATAAAGTTAAACTTCTGATTAAATTATAAAATTAAAGTTATGATTGAAAGAGTAAGCAAGGATATAATTTTGCTATTTCTGATCCTCTCAAGGGTCTTTCTTGAAAGCTATGAGACTTTGTTCAAAGCAAGATGAGACTTTGTCCAAACAAGATGACTATTGTTTCATGGTAAGAGGGTAATTCAGATACTCAAGTCTTTTGTATCATCACTGGTGATAATCAAACAAGAAGTTGTCACCAATATAGTGTTTGCAATCTTGCTTCTCTTCTTGAACGTGAGAGAACATTAGTTTCACTCTGTAGGAAAAGAGATTTGCTCTGTATTCTCTGTGCAGGAATGTTTCTGTTCTGTGTTGCTTAGTTATGACACTGAAAACACAGGGATGCATTGCCCAGCTTTTTGATGGAGATTTGTATCAGTATTCTGTGATTCTTGTCTCTCAGTTAGAAGTAGAAGAAAAATGCTGGAGCTGTTATCATTTCTAATCTTTTGTTGTTTTCAGCTTTGAGGAAAACAAATCCAGTGACAGTGTACACAGATGAAATAAGATTCACAGACTAATAAATGCTTTTGTTTGCTGTTGTAGTCAGCCACTGAGCAGTCCTGCAGGACAGTGCAAATATAGGGTCTGTGTCATATTATTGGCTTTCAAGGCATGAGTATAAGATTCCTCATAGTGTTAAATCCTTTCATAGTAAAAGTCTATGCTATAAATTTTGATGTGCTTCCCAGCTGAATGGATTCTTTGAGTGGAGACAGACTGGCTGGAGCTAAAGTAGTTAGCTTTGATTTACCTCTTCTCTATTATTCAGGCCTATTGAGAATTTGAAGTAGTGATATCAAGGCATGTTGATTTGCTTCGGTTTATAGTTTGAAATAAAATGAGTGCTATTTAACCTTGGTCAATACCATGCAACCTTATAATGGTATTAGTGGGATGAAGTAATGTGTAGATTTGTAAGACAGAGACAGTGAAGCATGATGTTTGCAAATAAATCCATTGACAGATGAGTTTTCCCTATTAATCATTCAGTGTGTGTTTTTTGTGCAAGTCCTTGAGTGGTTTCCAGAATTAGAGAAGTACTTGTGAAGAGTCTGTATGTGAGCCGTTTCTTAATCACCCTTTATATTTAGTCGGATTTGTAATGTTTGGTTTGCATATGTTGGCCATATACACAGTGCATCTCAGCTGCTGCTTTTCCTAGAGCTAAACCAGTTCATTCTCTCCAGCATTTGCAAAATATTCCTCCTTGTTACAGTTTGTTAGCTGCAAATGTAAGAGTGACTTTGTTATTAGTGGGCCTAAAATGGGTAATGTAAAAGAAATGATCCATTTTCTAAATCCTGTTCACACTTCAGGCTCCCTTGTAGATATCTGGATGCTTCTGCTATTTCTTCTCAGATTAAATTGTAGATACTTAGGGATTCGAGTAATTTCCTCACCAGTTCTATCTAGCTTCCTAAATAAGAAGCAAAGTATAATTCCTCTTTTCTGCTGGACTGAACCAGTGATATCAGAGTTACTTTACAAATAATGAATAATGAGATTGATTAGCAGTTTTCCAGTCATTAATCCTGTACAAATCTCTCTTCTGCTGTAAATTGTAGGTGAATTTTAAAGGGCTGTCAATACTGACATTTTATAGTACTATGCAATAAAAAAGGGAAGTACTGGTTGGAAAAAAAAGACAGACATGGAATTGTCCTGAGAAAGATCAATGGTCCTAAAACTGAATAAGTCCTTGCCAGCAAGATTTCAGGGAGCAGCGCATTAGCTATGTGTGAATCCTTAGGGACCTTCTGAATGAGAATGCCTGTCAACTGTGGCAGCTATAAGTTATAGCGCTCCAAACACTTGGTCCTCTGCATTTTTGTCATGCAGTCTTGTGGCCCAAGGTTAAGCCAGAATTAGGATATATATATCCTGAATATTATTGTCACCAACCCACACCAGAGTTAGACACAGTAAAGCCATATTTAGCCGTTGCATTAGACACCGTGCTATTGAGGGTAATTTCCAAAAAGAAAAGGGGAAGGACAGAGAAGTGTCAGATGTTACCATGCAGCAAAGCGAGAATTAAACACTCCGTGTGTATAATTCTAGTTAAAGTCTATGTACGCAGAAATCTGACCAGCTCTCACAGAAGCATCTGTTCTTATTGCACACCATGTGCCATGCTGGATTTGCTCAGGGAAAACTGTCAGCAAGTGAAGGTGAAGCATGATCCCATGCTCTCAGGCCTTACTTTTTACTCTCTACGTCCTAGAAATGAACTAATGTAAACAAGGTGACATATAGAATCATTATGGTCTTTCATTAAAATAGATGTCTATAAATGCATCTAGTTTATCCTTTCTCATCTCTGTCAATATTCTCAGACCCACCCTTCCCACAGCCTGAAAAAATGCTTAGCATTTAACTGCAGACCTATATCAGGCTACAGTTGAATTTGAAATAGTAGCAACCCTCAAGCCTCCAGGTCTTTCAGAGACCATGAAAATCCAGAGTGTGTGCAACACAGACCCCACAGACAGAATAAAGCTGCAGCAGGACATTTAGTCCATCTCATGTGTCCTGAAGGCCGATGTGTTCAGATTCATACTTGGCTTTTTATTCTAAATGCAGAAGATAGATGTGAATAAGGGGAAGTCCACAGACCACTGGAAGTTTTTAAGGAGTAGAACCATATATAGCCTGCTGAGCTATCAAAGATTGTGATTCCTATCCATTAGTTGTAATGGTTAGGAATTCCCTTTAAAAGACTAGTACAAGTTTTAGATTATTTTCTCTGATGGGCTGGCTCTGTATTTTGGATGCTTTATGTAATGATGGTTAGAATAACTTCAAGATGGTACTTGGGAGAAAAAAACCCAAAAAACAACTGGTATAATAGTGTCTTTTCTGTAAAAGATTTACATGTAAAAAGCCATGCAGTCAGGTTCCAGTGTGCACCAGCCAGCCCAGGAGAGAGTGTTTGGGACAGAGAGGGAGAGTCCTTGAAGTTGCAGTTCCACAGATGTAAAACAAAGAGGTGTGTGCCTGGCCACAATCTTTGAAGTGGTTTCTGAACCAAATCAGCTTGAAAGAGCTTGAGAAAAGCTTTCATCATCTATCTCCTTGGTGCCCTTCCTTGATTAGTGTCAATGATCTTGAGAGTGAGGGTTGAAAAAGGCTTGGTTGTGCACCACTCCTTGTTCTGCCCCTCAGGCAGGATTCAAAGAAACACAGGCAGTGAATCTTCTTTTTTAGCTATTTTGCATAGTAGACTAATATAACCACCTGCTCAATTGGCTATATACAACATATATATCCGTGGTTGTGTTGCAACTGACATAATTATTGTGTTGGCAAAGTACCAGTACCCAGTATAATTTGAGTATCAATGCTATATATTAGCTGGTCTCTGAGCAGACTAACTTTGCTGATATTTTTAAGTAGTTCTTGCCACAATGTTGAGTTTTAAATCTAAGATGATCCTGGTTTAGACAGTAGAGTAGCTCTAGGTGAATATAGTTTACCTAACATTTCCAGAATGATTGATAATTATTCTGGAAGGCAGTTGTTCTTATTTCTTGGTGTGCCTCTGAACCACCTGAAATGTATCTTGGAATTAGAAAACCATGATGCTGAAGAAGAAAAAAGCTAAACCATGTCTCCCTCTTTATGGCCCTGTATTGATAAAACACTGTCCTGGTGAACTAATTCTGTTTAGTGATTTTGCTTTCCAGCTCAGTTCTTCTAACTAACTGCACTGTCTGAAGTCAGCAGCCTGTTTTCCCAGGCAGTGTCTGCTGCTGGCAGAGATAACACCCCGTGTTTAGAGCTACTATCAAGGATTGGTGTGCAGGCCAAGGCCACTGCTGGATCTTGTGTACCACTTTGGGGGGTGCAGAAAGTGAAAGGCTGCACCTGCAGGGAGGAGTGGACAGAACAGGTGACCTCAAACTGATCAGCAAGAGATTCCATCCCATATACGTCATATGCAGAATAAAGCTGAAACATCAGGAAGGTCAAGCCCTTGCTTGGCTTGGTTTGGCTCTCACAGTTTCTTCCTCACTTCTCCAATGGCCAGCATCTGAGAAGGCCTCTGCCCATTCTGCCTTTGATCCCAATCAACGTGTTCCTGAATCTTGTACCAGAATCCAGCTCCTGAACACAGCTCCCATCTGCTGCGGGGCCTAGGCTGGGACTCTCCTTGTGCCTGCTCCACAGCATCAGTGGTGATGGTGTTGTAGTTGCTATCAGGGGCGGCTGGGTTTGATACCGGTTTTATATGTATTTGTATATATTCCATTTTTATTATTATTATTTTCACATTCATTAAAGCTGTTCTACTTTCCTTTTCTAGTTGCTAAGTCTCTCTCCCTTATTCCCTTTCTCTTGTCCTTTGGGGAGGGAGGGGGCTTAACAGAGAGAATCTCTTACAGGTCTAGCAGGCTGCCCTGACCCTAAATCATAACAAACATAGTCAGAGCTGTGCATGCATTTTATTGTTTCATTCAACAATATAACAAAATGTAACACATTCTCTCCGTGGTCATTCTTGTCTTACAAGGGGTCTGGTTCTAAAATCCCTCCATTACTGATTAGTCATAATTGGTTATAAGCAGTCACATTTTACAGTTTCTCTACATTTACACTAACAGTACAGTTCATTAACTTTAAATATAAAAATATAAATATCACAGGAGTAGCTAGCTGGGAAATGCCCAGTTCCATACATCAACACACCCATTCAGTC
>JAAGNO010003048.1:0-10417 GCA_033439905.1 Ceryle rudis | reverse complement strand
TTTTTTAAAACCCAAAGAGCACAGTCTGTCAAATTTATTTTCAGTCTGTAGAATAATTCCATCTTATTCACAGGTTAACCTCTATATGCATATATATGTAGCTCTATGAGTGTGTGATTCACTTTTTAGATCTTACAGAAATTATTACATTTGTCGTAAGCAAGTGTTTATTCTGATTTAGTGTTGATATATCAGTGTTAATAAATTGCTGCTATCATTTACTTTAAGGTACTGTGTTACACTAAGCACTACACAAATTTCAACATCCAATCGTTTCCCTGTGTCCTTAGACATAACCCATTGACCAGGTCTGGGACTAAGGGTAGATCTTACCTTATTCTCTGAAGGAATTCCAAGGGAAAGGGGATCTATTCTGAACCTCATGACTGGATAGGAGGGCTATTACCCCTTATCCCCTTCCTTCTTCCCCATTTACAACCCCCATAAAAAGATCAATACTCTCAACCCAAAATAATTCTACTGCTTATAAATTAATTAGGACAAATATTAGAATTATATTGCTTTTGTTAGTTGCAGAGAAGTCTACTCATAATATAATCACATTGGTTTTAGTTATCTTCACTTACCTTTGATTAATTGGCCTGTAGTAACCAACGTAGTGACCTTGCCATTTGACTTTACCAAGTCAAATCTTGTTTACCTTAGTTGATTCTTTGCTATATTTTACTAATTAGCTAAACTGTTACTCTTGTATAATAAACTACAGTGCTGTTTTTATCTAAGTGAAGTGCATTCCACTCATTTTTGCAGCAAGTAGAGCCTTGGTTAGTGTTCTGTAACAAGTAACAAGGGGAAGATCTTTATATGTTTTCACGCCCTCGTGACACACGCTGAATAAATAAAGAAAACAGTCTTCAGTTTCTGAGTAAGCTGAATGTGTCCGAATTCAGATTATGATTTCAGAAAACTGGTTCTAACTGTAGTGGCTTTTTCTTGGTTTGGTTATTTGGACTTTTTTCACTTTCTTTGAAATACTGGTAGTAATTACACATTGCCTGAATCTTAATGTTAAGGATGTTGTTAAGTCACAATATTTTAGGCTTTAATATAGGTTGCCAGAATTTCACAATTAATTTTAGTTACACTTTCAAAAGGAGAAAACACTTCATTTCAATTACACACCATGTTTAATGATAAAATAATTTTTCCTTGAAGTCATCCACTTTGCTCTAACATTCATTCAAAATACATGGTTCTTACTCTACTTTGAGTTACAGAAGAAAAAATACAACAAAGGCACATTACTGTCTGTACACAAGTGCTCTTAGATATGGGAATAAGTTGATGGTTAACTTTAAATGAGCTGTCCCAATAACAGTGTATTTAATGGGCAGTTGGTAAATGTCAAATTGATTTTGTTTCATTCTGGTGGATGCTCACCTTTAAATTAAATCTGTGCCTGTTGTGAGATGTCACATTGTCAAATTAGGCTCCTCAAATGCTGCACTTTATAGCCTTCGTTGCTTAATACAGGGCAGCACCTTCTTTCTTTCTGATGTTCTTAGTGATCTGAAACCCACATACTGTGGAGAATCTCTTTCTAATCATGCTGCAAGTACCTCTGACATTGGTGAAATGTTTTTTGCACTTGCCGAATACAAAGTGCCTCAGAAGTTCTTCCTGAAGTACTGCTACATACTCCTCAAATCCCATGAAATGGAAGAAGGCTTTTATTAGTACAGGACTTCCTGGCCAGAGATGGCTGCCATTTCAATGAGATTTGCACTAATATGAATACTGTTCAAAAGTCTTTGCTATCATCTTATACTACATGTATTAAATTTACAGGCTGGAGATGTGCTTGAGCATCATTTATAAAATTTTAAATTTTTCTTTCTTTTAACAACTAAATCATCATCAGTCCTTTAAAAATTGTTTTATTCCAAAACTTTTCATTTTAGATCTACACATTTCAGAGGCTCCTTTGCACATTATCTGGAATTCATGCCTCTTCTTCTCTTACCTACACCAATAGCATCTTCCAGTTTCATCTTACAATCCAGGAAGAATTTTATGTCATCACAACATGAGAATTTGGCGAGGCAGTTGTGCTTGGTTTTTTTATGGGCTTTTCAGCATTGCATCATCATGAGAAACAGAAACAAAGGAGCTGGTGGATGAGTGCTGGGGGCAAAGTTATACATTCACCAGGTTTTTATTTTGTTGAAGCATATTCCAGCACTGCCCACTTTCATTTCGATAGGGTGGTGAATCTGATGTGTTTGAGGAAACACTTGTCTTTGGGATTGGCAGGTCTAATCATTGAGTAAAATGACTCTGAAGGCTTGGGCAAGTTTTGAGGGTTTTCTGCACTCTCATGCACTTTGTGTATTTTTCTAGAAAAACAAAAAATCAACCAAACCAAAAAACAAGAGCCAGTGTGGAGCCCCAAACAGCATGGAAACTTGCATAGAATACTGAGGGAATGGCATATTCCAGGACCACCCAAAATGTCATTCTTCATCATGAAATAGAGAGAGGTGTGGTCCAGACAGTCTCTTAAACACTGCACACACAGGATTGCTTAATAAGCTTGTCTTGCATCTATTCTGTCCGTTGTGTATCTGTCAGGAGCTTCATCTTTCCCCATCACCTTAATGCTTTTCTCTCCCAGTCACCTTCCCAGCTTTTTGAAGAGTAGTTTGATTAGATGGCTGAGGGCTAAGAATTTATTTCTGGTTGTGAGCTTTCGTCTCTCTTTGCATGAAGGAGTAATTGTGTTGTTGAGTGTGTGAAAAGCGCAGCTGAACACAATTTTGTTCTGAAACTAGTTAGTTCCACATTCTTTTTCCCCCTTGCAAAAGCCAGTTCTGTAAGGTGCAATGTCTGCCACTGCTCTGCCCCAGGATGTCCCACACCCTGACACATGGGTAAGCTTCTGAGCTTCCCTAGCTCTTCATTCTTTACCGGTACCTGAACAGCCTCCAGTACTGTGTAAGTCTATGGATCACAAAACCAAACAGACCATTAAAACAAACAGCAGATTTTTGACATAAAAATGAAAGACAAAGCATCTAAGCCCACGGAGGGGCAGAATGGAAGTGAACTACAGAGAATTCAGTTTCTACTTTCATATTATCTAAAATTTCTACCATCAGTCTTCCTTCACACTGAGTGTTTTCTTTGCTGCTTAATATGTAATTCTATTTCTGTTCTCTTTTCAAATCAACTGCCAAAATCTTCACACATGCAGTAACTTTAAAAAGCACATTTCCCATCTATGTATCGATTGTGATTTTTAGTGGTCCATTATGGTGCATGCTCACTATTCTCCATGTAACATGAATTCCTTACAAGTTAGCAACAAAACTTAAGAAAAACATGCATAAAACTTAGTGGAAATCCAGTATCGGTAAGAAAATCAGGAGATGCAGCCAGTGGTATCCTCAGATACTAATTCAACCTTAAACAGTGAGTGTCTGTTGAATTCAAAGAGCTGCTCCTCAGGAGGAGGTGTGGATGAAGCACCTACCAGGAACTGGAGTCATGAAGACTTTCCCAGTAATGGGGCTGCTCATTTTCACCTCCATCAGTTGTGAGGGTAAGGCCAGTGAGAACCTTAACCTTTCATTCTCCCTAGGTATCCATCCTCATTTTATTTGACCTGTATTCAGATTTTAATTTTGCTCCTAATGAGAAGGAGGTATCCTGAAGAGAATATGGGCCTTGTAAGCTCAATCTACTTTTTTCAGCTGTACTAGTTGGTCTGTCAAAACAAATTCTGTCCCTTTCCGCATCATCCTCAGATGATCACAGCTGCTGCAACACTGCAATTACCACTCTAACAGGTATTTGAAAGGGCTTTCAACCAATGACATAGAAGGTAAGTTTTTACAAGGCACTCCTTGGTGACTGTCACCTTTTCATAACCTGGAAAATGACCCAGTAGATAAGAGGTGATAATTACTGTAAGATGCTCAAAACAAGCCTACTATTATGCTATTGCATCATTTGAATGGTATATAGCAAAAGGGTTTATGGTACATTTGCACAGTAAATGAACAATAGTATACATGTAGAAATTATGGTGCAATAATGACAAAAAAGTATTTTTAAGCCTGCAATGCCATGCTTAGTATAAAAAGTGGCTCACAAATTACACATAGAACTGATTTGGAGAACGTAAATTGTCCTCTGGATTATTCGGAGGTGGTGGTTTTTTTTGCTTACGAAAAATTTAACTTCTACCTTATTGCACATTCATCTCAGACAGGATTTTGTTCTGATCTTACAATTCATGTATGATGTATCAAGAGAGGTAAAATGCCTGTGTTTCTATAAGATGAAGTTTGGTACTTTTTTTTAGAACTAATGTAAACAACCTCTTTAGTACTGTACATGTTTTGTTCCCATCAAAGCTTGTACTTTAAATGACCTTTGAGAATTCTCCCACAGATCCTTTACACACCTAATTAATGTTTCTAAAAATCTGGGCAACAGTTGCAAAGAGCATTGGAAATTTCTGAGGGTGGATTAGGAAATGCCACGTTCAAGAAATCTGTAAAGGTGATAGCTGTCTTTCTGTTATAGCTGTATTCCTACTAGCATATTTCACAAGCCTAACACTTTCTATGTGTGTACTGGAATAGCACAAACCCCCCGAATATGAGTGGGGTTGCCTAGTTACTTGTGATTTTAGCCCTATTTCAGCTGAAATATATCCAGATGCAAATTGCAGCATGCAGTAATGTTGACAAAACTGTTGAACGTGGAGCCTATAAAAATGAATGGTTTGAATTCATCTGTAGTCATTTTTGCCTCATGACAGAAGAGACACAAATGATATTCTTAATTCATGTAACTCAAGACAAAATTATGGACATGAGATACTGCAGATATTCTTTGTTTTATCTGATTTTTCAGGAGCCTGTCTTTTATTATGACATGTTGTATTTCTCAGTAAAGGGAAAAGTATTTCACGCTTTGTTGTTTTGACCAAGGCATGACAACTAATCTGTGGTATGTAGCAGCCAGACAACCAGCTTGTTATATGCCTATCACTTCACTATGGAGCATGCCTGGCAACACAGATACCCTGACTGCAAAATATCACAGGGGTTATTTCTCAGGAATGCAATACTTCTATCCCATCTTTAATATAAGACTGCAACAGCTGCAAGTAGCACGTAAGACGTGCAAACACACATCATAAATAACCTAGTAAGGTAACTAAGCCTATAAATGAAGGTCTATTATTAACAGCAGATTATTAGACTATTGTAGCTGTTAACGATATGGAAACAGCCCTGTTTCCTTTCTCACTAACCTCAAAAACTGTATTACATTCAAAGTTATTGAATGATACTATAATCAACATCTCAGTTTTCCAGACAGCAAGTTAGGGAAGGGAAAACAAGGAGTCAGCATCAGTGAGGGATAAAATAATGGGTAAGCAGTAATACTGATCTTGTTCTCCATGTGGTTTGAGAACATTTCACTTACCTAGGGACTGCTTCTGCTGTGATGGCTCATAAATAACTTTCACTTGGTTTTAGCCAGACCTTCTAATGGCAGAAGACATTTCCAATCTTATGGAACATACACCTGTCCATCTGTTTTTTCTGGCATTTATCCTTCTCTCCATCCCAATAACTGTTCACAGATTTCAAGCAAGTGAAGATGAGCACGCAAATGAGATGTCTGAAAAGTGAGCAAAGGCAGTCCTACAAGTTTTTTAAAATTCAGTGTTCCTGGGTGGAAGAGAGAGGATAAAATGAGTACCCTATGGAGAGAATGGTGGGCAGATCTTCACTGTAATAAATTGCTTCTGGCAGTGGCTGTCTGGGTTACAACACCTGCTGCCTTCTGTGCCATGGAGGACAAGCCAGAGGAGGAGTGGGTTGTAGGGAGCTGGGTTTATTTCAAGGAAACTGCTTGAAGGGAAGGTGTGGGGCAAGGCATACAAATCCTTAGAATACAAAGGAAGCTTAGTTCTAGTTTTCATGACACAGCTCATTTCATTTCCTCACATAATTTTAGATGATATATATTCTTTCTGCTTTAATATTGCTTGCATTTTCTCAGTTTGAGTACTGGGTGCCTTTTGAATCTACTTTGAATGTAAGTTTGATTACATCAAAAGTAAGTCCTTAGGAGTAAAACTGTCATTATACAGCCACATATTTGTAAAAAATGCATTTACATTGCAGGAAAGAAAAATACAGCTGTGCTCAAATAGAGTCACTCCTTATTTCAGCTGTAATTTCCATGGTTTCACTGGTGGTTACATGCGTAGCTAGTTAATGGCAGTGTTCTTTCATCATGGCTAAAGGGAAGTTTGACTCAAAGCTTATTAACTGGGACAACTCTTTATTTTAATTACAGGGGAAATAACATAAGGAACTATGAGAGATCTCTGTGTCTCCTCTTTATCAGGCTGCTAGTTCTCACTCATGCTTGCAGCTATGGCTTCGAATGAATGCTCTAATCTCTTAAAGGACTTGTTACTCACACACTAATCAACAGCATAACATTAAGACTAAGACTGTCATTGAAAATCACATGTAAAAAATGATACTGGTAGGAAACAGAACATTTCATGAGCTTCCCATCCAAATAAATGAGAAACCCATTTTTGACTTCGTGCAGACATCATGCAGACTGCTTGTTGATGTGCTAAACTTCTATCCAGGTTACTGACAGGATTTGTTTTGGATATAAACTGTAGCCAGTCCATCAGTTTCACCAAATATTGTCTGAAGGTGGTCTTTTCAGCTCACTGGAGATCTGTTATTTTCTAGAGGATCCTGGAAGAAGACCTAGTACACACCAGCTATGATTACTCTGTGTACTTAAGCTGTAAATAAGTGGCAAGCAGACTGGACACATCTTGTACTGACCCCCATGTGGAGGAATATCACCATCTGCTTCCTGGTTCTTTGTCACATGTATAAAATGGTTTTTGGGGAAGAACAAAATGTTCTTGTCACTAGTGATTTACCTAGCTCAGCAGATTTTCCTTGACCATAACCGAAAGTGACCAGCAGGGAGTCTACCTAGCCTTTCAGCAAGGTTTATCCCAGTTTGCCATATAAGCTAGGCAAGCATCCTTCCCTCTTTCTTACCAATGTCAGAAAAGTGCAGTTGCTTGGAAATTGTGCAAGACACAGCTACATCAATGGCTTTAAAAGGTGGAACTAGGTTTTGAATCACTGCTCATCACACATACAAATACTTTTCTGTCATTTGCAATGTGTAATATTACTGTGCTTTTTTATTCAAGTAGCATGCAAAGTCCAAAACAGTGTTGAGGTATGGTTCTGCTGGATGCAGTCAAAACACAGGCTTAAAGTCAGTCCCTGCTGCTTTCTAGGCAATAAAGAAATGGTGAGTCAGAAGCATTATTACCATTTGTATTTTGTAAAGTGTGATGCAAGGAACAGTGGAGTCAAAATGTTGATCTGAGGAGCGCATAGTGTTTCCAGTTTTTCTGCCATGCTGTATTGATGGAGAGGGACTCAAATCCCAGCTCTGGGAACCTAGCTGAGGAGTACTGTATCTCCCAGCCATGGAACATGTGCTGATTCTCCTTGCTGGTCTCAGGAGTGACCAGGTCTTACCCTGATTCTACATAGGGACATGGTTGGGTCACCCATCAGTCTCCTGGAGTTGGGAAATTTTCCTAGAATAGATGTAGTTTTTGATATTCAGGTCAGCTGGATTGAGAAGTACCCTGTGGAATGGACCTGGTGTGTCCAAGTAAATGGCAACTTTGTCAAGGGGATCCTGCCAAGTTTAAATTGATCTGGCAGGCTTTGGACTGTCATGTGGGACAAAAGTTGTCCTACATCTTTTCAAAAACACAAGTCATTTTTTGAATCATCTATGGTCAAGATGCAGACACATTTGAAATATCTCACTCTGCTGCATGGACCAAAGGTCATCTACCTTCGTTTTCTCACACATACTCTTGCTGTACCTGGAGGGTGCAACTGCTGGGGTGTCAGACCTGCTCAGTGAGAAACACTAAAATTAATGTGAAGTGGTAGTGCCATTGGAGTAGCAGCACCGCCTTCTGCCAGAGCAAGGGCCTTGGGGATCTTGTTACTCCCTTTCTGTCTATTTTCCTATCAGTTCCCTGTGGTAAGGTTTAAACCTGTTGGTCAGATGCATTTGGAAGAGGAGAGGAAGTCTTAAAGACAAATACATTCTTTTAAGTTTCATGGAGTACCCAGATAGAAGAAAAACAAAATTAGCGATCCATCTGAGAATTAAAGCACAAGTCCCCTTAAGCATTTGGCAGTAACTTGGCAGCAGAGCAGCAAGCCTCCAGCGCCACTACAACTGGTGTACACTGATGTGTGGCAAGGACCAGCCTGGACCTTCTGAGCATCATTTGACCATCTTACTTGATGAGGATGCATGCAAGCCCGGGGGAAGCTGGTTTTCTATGGTAGTAGATGAAGATTTAGGAGACAAAAACCACACAACTGCAGGAAAACAGACTAAAGTAGCTCCTTAAGCAGTGAACCTTAAGAAAAAGAACTAATGGCAAAATGACAAGCTGAGGTCTTATTTTATGGTTGGCACATCCCATGGCCATTGACAGGATTTCAGTGCTTTGTTTGTGGCAGTAGATCTGTTTCTCTAAGTCTGCATGCTACTTTTTTTATCTTCTCCATCTTTGTTTCCTTTTGTTGTATTCTTAGGGATTTACTTCACACTATCCACTAAAAAACAAAAGGCACTCTGAACCCTTACTGAAGTAAACCACCTGCATGCAATAATCACAGTTATATATCTGACTTTTGCCAAAATACACACATATTTGAGAAGCTGCCATTTTTTTTTTTTTTTTTATTTCCTCTATGCAAAGCTGCAGTATATAAAAGAAGGAAATAATAAAAGGAACTAAATAATGATGTCTTATATAGTTCCATGAAGTAAACCTTGCAAATACCAACTTTTTAAGTGACTTCTGTGTGGTGTATTTATAACATCTTCCTTTCCATCAGCTGTTACCATGGTAAACAATATATTACCTGCCAGCCAAACACTTCTTAAGGCAGTAAAATACGGTATGATCTCAGCCTAATCAGTAGAGCACCTGATTCAGCTTGCTTTCTAAAATGCTTCATAGAGCATAATAGTAATCCTTGATTTACAGCCCATAAAACAGCAGAGGGAGGAAAAAAATTGTCAAGGGAAGAGTGTGCAGATATGTTCCTAGAGCTGAGTGATGTGGGACTTGGTTGAGCAGAGGGCTGCAGCTCCAGATGGCTTGGGCAGGCAAGCTGGTGGTGGCTGCTTCAACAAGGGGAGATTGTGCTTCAGGGCAGAGAGGAGGCTGGTACCACATGAGCAGGAGTAGCAGCTCAAAGGCAAGCATAATGAAGCCCAGTGTGTAAGGAAAGAAAATCCTCAGAGGATTTAAATGCACAAGTGGATGGGGATTTTTACACTGATCTGGAAATGAAAGGTAGAGTCCAGTGGAGAGATAGATGTACCTGCTGCAAGAAAGGAGAGGAGGAAGGCTGGAAAGGCAATTTACAAAATAAGGAAATATAGCCAAGCCTGCCAAGTATCCTAACCAATCAGCCAGACAACTTGCAGAGGGACATTAACTTCCACAAATGACAGATAGCTGTGGAAGGAAATAAAGACAATGTGAACTGGAAGTTGCTTTTATAATTTGCAGCAGAAATGACTGTCAAATTATATATAGCATAGGCTAAATATGCCTTAGGGCAACAAGGAAGTATTTTCTTCCTCACATAAGGAATGGTCTCAGTGTGAGTCGAGTGTTACCATCAGCTGAGCAGGAGAAGAAGAGTGCTATGATGCAGAACTTGCAGACTTTCTTGTGAGCCTGACACCTGCTTCCTTGACCAGCTGCCTGGAAAAACACATTTCAGTGTTTTGGTTTTTTTTTTTCTCAGATAAGGACGGAAGTCTATACTACTTCACTTTCCCAGGGGAAATCACTACTGGCAGAGTGTCTGTCAACAGCATACTTGAGCAACATATTAAACAATAAAATGTCCTTATGTGAGAAAGCTTCTGGATTAAAAGGGGAGGTCCAACCATGGGTCTTTCTTTAATAGGAGTAAGGAATTTTTTCTCTCATAAAATGTGCTGGCAGTAGATATTTTGGAAGAGAAAAAAATAGTTTTAAGTAACCTACTTAGGCACTTATGTAGATCAGATCATATTTCTTCTTGAAGAAATGCCAGCAGATTATTCGGAAATACACTTTATCAGATACAGAATTCTGTCAACTAGTTACCATCTTTTCAAAAGTGGAAATCTTTTGAGGAGCATTTGCAGCTTTGAAACACTGGAGGAAAATGAAAAAAAAAAAAAAAGTAAGTTAAGGCAAATCTGTTAGTCTGTATCAATGGAGCTGTGGCTGCACAGAGACTGCAGGATCTGCTTCTCTGTTTGTGGAGTCCGCAGC
>JAAGNO010003047.1:0-35455 GCA_033439905.1 Ceryle rudis | reverse complement strand
TCCAGCTTGTCCAGGTCCCTCTGGATGACATCCCGTCCCTCTGGTGTATCAACAGCACCACTCAGCTTGGTGTCATCCACGAACTTGCTGATGGTGACACTCGATCCCGCTGTCTATGTCATTGATAAAAATGTTAAACAAGACAGGCCCCAGTACGGACCCCTGAGGGATGCCACTTGTCACTGATCTCCATTGGGACTTTGGGCCATTGACCACTATGCTCTGGATGCAGCCATCCAGCCAATTCCTTATCCATTGAACGGTCCACCCATCAAATCTGTCTCTCTCCACTTGGTGAGTCGGATGTTGTGGGGGACAGTGTCAACGGCCTTGCAGAAGCCCAGATAGATCACATCCATATATATCCAATTTAACTGAGAAGTACTATCTGCATTAGTATGCAACCTCCAATTCTTAATATCCTAATAGCATTAAAGGTGACTGAAGCACTGAAAATTTTCAAGCTAACAGAAAATAACGAAAATTGAATGGGAACAGAGATCAGTGCAATTTTCACAATAAGTAGCTGAACACCAAGTCGGCAAGTACTGTATTAAAGGTAGATTGGAATGGGCTTTGACCCAAACAGGCTGAGAGAGTATTTTTGGTGACAGGATAGATAGAGTTGATACCTCTCTAACTCTTATCTATGTTGTGGTTGCATTTTTTTTTCTTTTTTTTTGGAAAGTAGGGGATAGATTGAACTATATTTCAGTCATATTAGTTTCCCATTGCATCCCTCTGTGTACTAGCACAAGCATTTGTGACAGAATAATGTAAGGGATAATGCAGGAAAGAGTACACGGCTAGAAAAACAGGGGATTGCTTAAACAGGAGTCCAAGAACAACAAAATAATCAGGTCAGTAGTGGCTTTACAGATTTCTGTACCAGCACTCCTAATTTGGACTAAAGAATAAGCAGTATTACAATTAAAAAAACCCCAAAAAACTTCAAACTAAATCTGTTTTTATTAGTATGGCTGACTGTATGTCTCTGCGAAGCTTGACAGCCATCAGCTCTCACACACAGATGCATTTGAAGAATACAGCCAAAGTTTTCCCCTTTCTAACAGCATAACCATTCTGGTTCTTTCTGGAGTGAATATAGAGAGAGGGACCTCCCAAAGCTTGATTTTGAGAACTTGAGGTTTAAATCATCACCTGTAGTTGGTCATTAAAAGACACATATTTAAGAGATTACATTTCAGGGCCATTCAATAGAATTCACTAGACTTTGACACTGTTCCTAAATTATGTACAATATATGAGCCAAACCAGGCAATTCCAGACTACAAACCCGTTCCTGTTCATGATGATAGCAAAATGCCCTAAGAAACATTTATGGTCCTTTTTTTCCCCAAGCACAGTTCACTGATTTGAACACTAAACAGTACTGAAGGACATAGGCCTACAATGAGAGATAAGGAAGAAGACAGCTTGTCAAGGTCATATAAATTCTTGCAAGTGTAGTAGAGAATTTTATGCAGCTAACTAATCCTTCTGGCTTAAACATGTTTTTGAAGTATTCCTTTTGTTGTGTATCCCTGTGCTGGCTGTTGAGACTCGTCAACAAAAAAAGGTTTCAGTTAGTGCCAATTCTAATAGAGGTTTTGGGAAATGTGATTATTAATGAGTATTTATATGGGTCTGTGTGTAGATTCACTCCTTCTAATGAGAAGATCAGCTTTTCAGATGTGAAGCGAGCTTTAGCCTGTAATTCTTATCTGATTTTAGTTTAAGACTGAAATCTATAGATGTGAAACTTAAATACTTGGAAATTAAAATACAGCTGTCTGTACTATAATCACAGAGCTGTATAGAGAAATGTTTTCATTAATTCCTGATCTGCCTGTTTTGACAGCAGCTTAGTTGTCTGATAACACAACGAGACAAATTAAATCCTGCTTCAGGCAGTACACAGACCACATTACTCAAAAAAGAGAAATTAAAAACTGTTGAACATCTGTTATTACTGCGAATTTAATCTGTAGAACAACTTCATTATTTAACTTCACATATTTAACTTTATTATTGAGGAAAAAGAGAACATCTTGTGGTTAGAACATTGTTTTTTAGGAAAAAAAATCTACTATTTATTCTCCTATTTCCCACTGATTCCTGGGTATCTTTATATAAATAAACTATTCTTTTTGTACCTTAGCTATCCCATCAGCAAAATGATAATATTATTAATGCTCATTTCATGAAGTGCTGGGAAAATTAATTAGTTTCAAATTTGAGTCATCTGGGAATGTCACAAACTACTTCCCTCTCTGGAAAGGACTTAAGAGTACCGTATACAGAGTCAAGCTTTATTAAGTTTTAGGTGGTAGAGCATTATTAAGTTTTTAATCATAGAGAGAATAGTTGCAGTGAAACCTTCGAATGTGACAGAAATCATATATATTTCACTGGCCTGGATTGTGTCTCTTTTAAATATATTCAGGCATGAAGTTACTTTAAGTAATGCAAATAATAAAAAATTGCTTAGCTGGAACATCATTTCTGCAGTATCACATGTCATTTGCTTTTCTTGATAAATGATATTCATAAAGAAAACAGTGTCACAATAATAATAATTAAAAAAAAGCATACTGCCCAAGAATTCTGTTTTGTAGTTTACATACATACATAGAGTTGATTTTCTGTGGTCTTGATCATGCAAAGCTCTGAGGGTGAGTGAGATTCACTGAGGAGCAAGGCTTACTAGCATGGGTATAGGATTGCAGCATTGCTCTATAGAGCTGTCAGAGGTTGCTCTGCTGTGTTTACACAGTGCTTTACCAAGCTGAGTTGAAATATCATTTAGATTTGGCACTAGCTACAGCATTTCTTCACCATGTGCCATTGCATCTTATGGAAAGTACCCCAAGAACTCCATGGGAAGAAGGAGCTAAGCAGGGTAGTTCTACTGGAATGAAAAGGAAGAATAATTTGTGAACTGAAATCACACAGAATGTTTCAGTGTTTAAGTCATTAAACACCACCCCCACCATGCACATAATGCATACAGATATGCTGCTTTATTGACAACTTTTCCTCTGAGTGCAAACTTGAGATGAGCTGAGCAGTATGTTTCAGACCATTCTCACAGAGGTAGAGTGCACTCTTTCAGCGCACTTAAATGGAGTTTAACTATGACTCCATGCAGTATAGAAAACATTTAGTCCTGTTTTGTAGCAAAGAATGATTGTAGATTAAATCCATTTTTAGGTACCAATCAGAAAATGAAACTATTTGAAAAAAACCCCAAACATAAAATAGACATTCTAGAGATGTAAATGGAAACAAAAAAGACATAAATATGAAGGAGAGAAAGAAGAAAACTAAAATTTAGGAAGTGATTTAAAAATAATAGTGCAAAATTATATCATGATGGGAGGGTAGATCTTGATGGAGAATACAAATCTAATGTAAATTTTTTGAGTTCTTGACTGCATTTGTTTGAATTGGCTTGATATGATTAAATCCAGCTATATATTAGCTCTGTGTTACACATGGTATGGACACGCTAGTAAAACAATGCAAATGCCAATAAATGGAAATCTGGTTTGGAAGTTGGGAGTTGCTGATGCTTTGCAGAAACAAAGACCATGACTTAATCAGAATCACAGTAAACAGGTTTAAATAATCTGCCCAGTAAAAGTGCAGTAATGATACATTCTTTTTATATGTCATATAAAGAAAGGGAAAGTTATAAATGCTATTGCAAAATAGCAGTATGGATATTCATAGACAACCTACTTTCTACTCCATTTATTTGTCCTTCAATTACTACCGCATACTAGTGCAAATGAAACCAGTATAAAGGCTGCTGTTGATAACTAGACAACAGCCTTGCAAAAAAGAATAGATGACTTCCAAGAGAAATGGTCTTTTATAAACCTTGAGGATAGGTTCTGAGATAATTCTCTAAACAAAATAAAATATATGTCAATCTGATTTCCTATGTAGTTTACCTTAATAGATACATACTGTCTTTCTCAAAAAAAACCCCAGCCCCGCTACAATGCTGCGGAATGTTATATAGGATTTCATAGTGAATGGTCTCATCAGCTCCAGAACACAGGAAATAACATTTTTAGAATAAATCATCATCCATAAAGGATGGATAAAGCAGTATGATGAGTCTCTATTGTTTGTAGGTTTTAATGTTACTTTGGAAAGGAACGGGATATCTACAATGGACTGGTTGTTTTGAATGAATTATCCATCCTCACACAGGGTGGTTAATTCATTGATTTCAAAATGTAGACACGAAACAAACTCTGGAGGTGTAATAATGAACTGGCAATTCTTTCTTCCTTCCCCCCATCCCTAATCTTCCCTTTCTTTTTTGAGATTCTCAGAACTTCAGTCTCCTTAAAGAAATGTCTATATCAACAGATCATTTAACAATAAAAATATGTCACATTGTGCTTCTTTATTCACCATCACGGCTACTTGCAAGCAGAGCTAAATCACATCCTCTGTGTCAGAAACATCTGGATATCTTCCATCCCTACTTCCCCACTGAATGAAATGAAATACTTCCTGGACAGCAAAAAAAAAAATAAAATAGTAGGTTTAGGGTTTTATACCATGACTATAAAGGCTTTTATCATCTGAACTGTATAATAATTAATTTTCACTATATGTCCCTAAATCTCTGTGTTCTCTGTAAAATTATTTTAGCACATGAAATCAAAGTGACAATTCTGTTTTAAAGGCTACACCCAATATTTTGGGTTTTTTTTTTTAAAGTTTTTAAAGGAGGCTGGAAATTATTTAGCCATTCAGAAGAGTGGTAGCTGATTTGAAATAAAATAGGAGGGAAAAGACCAACTATTCGGGAAGGTTTGAAAGCTTTTTCATCTCCATTCCTGATATATTAACTGATAAATTACCAAAGCCTGCTACAACAAGAAGGCATAGGTGCAGGAAAGCGTTCTTTATGCTACATGCTGTGAAACTGTTTTGTCCATGGGGTCTTGACCATTCAAAGCCCCTGGTGTCTCAGCTATTCAAGCCTATTTGAACATAATTCTTTATTTTAAATACTGACATCCTCATAACTGTGTTATAACACTGAATTCTCCACTGGCAGCTAATGGAGCACAGCTCCACCAGACATGCTAACTCCCATGCTAGGTTGGCCTTGGGTATCTCTTGCTGAAGTGGCGACCAGTATTAGCTTAATATCATAAAATCTTTACAGGTTTGGTAGGAAGGCATTCTCTTGATTTTTTTAAGACATCCTAAAGAGACAGTAATACTTGTGCTTTACCTGTATATATAGTTATATTTACTAACAGCCTTTCAGAGGAGTTGCTTGTTAGCCATGCTAACTTCTTTTCTGTGAAGACCTTTACTCAACAGTGTACAGGCAATCAACACAGATAGACACATAAGTCTCAGCCTCTCCTTTTTAAGCCTTCCAAAATCAGTCGGGAAGACTGCAGACATTGCTTCTTTATCTTCCTCCTCTCATGTGATTCAAAATGATGCCTGTATTTTGCACTCACACTGTACAAGAGGGCACAGCATTCAAGAATGTAACTAGTAGATAGAGCAGATCAGTTGTTATTAATTTATTGACATAAGGAACGGTTTCTCCCTCTCTTGATATTCTGTAAGGAACCCTTCAGAGACAATGAGTGTGTTGGGAGCATGAAGAGGACTCTTGAAGAGCTATTACTGACTGAAACTACCATGCAGTTTTAGTAAAAGCAGGTTCTGACCAAGAGTTGTAGATGTGTGCTGTTTGTCTATGTATGAATTAGCAGAGACCCACTTTGTACTGATATTTTATGTACTCAAGGAAATAAAGGGAAAAGCATTTGTTAAAAGGATATTATTTTCTAGAATCTGGAACAGTTTCTGACCCAGTTTTATTCTGACAAAATATAAAGTTGTTCTGATAGCAAATGACTAGCTATAGTAACTGACGGGGCCAAAGTTAGCCAGCTTTTTATATACTGGAAAAAGTGACTGTACACCTTAGAAAAACAGTGTTTATGCAGTTAAATATATTTTTTTTTTTATTCTCTACCAGAAGTATTAATCCTTCTTACTTTGGTTCTTCATGAATTACAAAGTACAACTCTCTAGTGACTGGCTTCTGCTCTTGAGCTTATGTTGTACAATTCTGATACTGAAGCTTTGAGTATTTGCTGGTGCTTATGTCCAGGAATGTTTTAGGCTGATCTCCAGCTACAACTAAAGCTCTAGAAATATTTCACTGGACAAACATTTTCCTTTGTTTCTTAACTGTAGTATTTCACTTGCTAAATTTTACTAAATACATTAGCAAAACATGTTCAAATTCTCGATGTATGCCATTTTTTATTCCCAAACATTTAAGGTCACAGCTTTTAGATTAAAAGTTATTGAAACTTTTCTGGTCATCCATTAAAAAGGTGAAGATGAGTAAAGAACTATCAGCTAACTGATACTGATATTGATGGCTGAATTTCAAATAACAGTTATTCCCTTTTAGAGAAACTTATGGTACAAATATATGTGGAAGTTAATGAAATTGGTGATGACATTGAATTTCACCACATGGAACAAAAAAACCCAACCAAACCCCCCAACTATAAAATTTCAATATAAAATCTTTCTGATTCAGACTCCAGGCAGGTATTACTGTTCAGTAGTTGTCACATTAAAGCTACAGAATCAGATTTGATTCCCTGAAAAAAAATCTGTATATCTATGAAAACACTTCTTTCCTTGCTAAAATGGAAACATTTTACTATCATACAAAATTTTTTTTGGAGGCACAGACATTTTCTGAATATTTGTTCAACTTTCTAGTTCTGATTAAGTATTGCCACCCATTGTGTGTTGCAGTATATAATATAGTAAGATATTCCTCCATCAGATTTCACTTTCTGCACACTCTTCTCTAGATCTCATCAGTTTTAACATAATTAAAAGATGTAATTAACTCCAAAAGAATTACATTTATAAAGGAGAAGTTGATTCTTAAAAAGATGACAGACAAATCCTGATGCAAATGTTTTCAAGCATCAACTGTACATAAAATATATAATTACAATAGAACAGGGGTGTATCATCCATACCTATCCATCACTAAAATTTTTTTTACCTGTCATATCAACTTAAAATTACAACGATCCCTATTTTCAACCCCACATAATATGTTCAATATTCCATGTGAAACAGAAAAGAAGCATTTGGACACTTAGAAAAGATAAATAAGTTACCCCAATCAAATGTTCAAATAGCACTGCCTCACAGAGAGAAAAAAAGTATTTTTCCCCTTTGCCAGATTACTGCAGAATACATCTTTAACCAGACATTAAACTAAATTCACACCATCTACTATGACTTAAGTTCCTCACTGTGTTTCCAACTTGAACTCATTAACTGCAGTTCACCTCTTGGAAAAGAGTTACTCTTTTACCTCAAATGTCTTTGCCATGAATCACAGGTGGATATTCACAACGGCTATTTGTTTTGAAAGCAGAGAATGTTTCTCTACTGAGGTCTATGTGAAGCGGTTCAAGCAGTCTCTAATATGAGCTACATGTAAGTTAATTTGCTACTGCAGGCCAGATCCCTAAACTACCAGGCTTCTCAGCTGTAGGAAACCTTGTGTTCTTCAAGGCTGTCCGAAGACATCAGTTAGAACACATCAGCATTATTTACTTGAGTTCTTCCTTCTTTTCCTCATTATATGTTTTAAACACAAGGTTAGTCTCATTAACAAAAATTTGTAGGAGGCAGGCCTGAATGATTGTACATACCTTTTGTAATTACAAGCTAAATAGAATTCTTACTGAATACCTTCAAGTGAAAAAATGAGGAAAGAAGAATCTCTGTAGGGAAGATAGGCATGAGAAACAACATTACTAAAATAACAGTCAGAAAAAAACCTAAACCACCAACCCCAAGAGGGTTGTTTTTTAATCCTGAGAAAAATTAAATGCATTAGAACAATTAATTAAGGACATAGTTAATTTTGTCTTACATGAGGTATTAAGGTGAAGATACATTTCTTCAAGACATGCAGTAGCTCATCCAGCAGTTATGGGCTGAATATACTGTAGAGTTCACATAAAGTGCTTTTATCAACTTTCTGTGTCAAAAATCACATTCTTTGGCCTTCCTGGTCTTAATATTTTTATGGCTTTAAATGCAATTGTCTTTAAAAGGACACAAGTGTCTAAAGTAAAATTTTAGTTGGTAGTTTTCATAGTTTTCTGCAACTTATATTTCCCGACATATTTTATAGCCAAAAGGAAATTTAAATAGACTTTGCAGTCCACTTTACAACTGAGAAAGCTGATTCTATTTTTAGGAAAATTAGTCACTCCACAATTGAACTCCTGTGGGAAATTTAAGTCATTTATAGTTTTTGCTTGTTAATCAGTAAAGAACTTTTTGTTTGTTTGTTTGTTTGTTTGTGTTTTTTTTTTTTTTTTTTTTTTAAAAAAGACCTATGAAGGGATAAAAAGTCTAAACCCATGCAGCTGTCCTCATCTTTCATAAAATTTGCTTGTGTTTAAATCCCTTGCTATTGCTCTCCTATCTATTATATAGAAAACCTCGTTTACCTTTTTCTCTCCATGTTTTTCATGAAACTATCCTGATGAAATGAAAGATGAGTAGCCCCATAGTAGGACTAGATTCTATTACCAGAATAAGGGTAGTTAATGGGTGTTATGATTTCCAAATAACTTTTTCCTTGCAAAAGGTTCTTCTCTCTCTCACAGTGCATTTAATTTTTTCTGTCTTGACAGAATAAAAACAAATACACCTGGTATGGAAAAAAACTTGTGTATAAATACAGGAAAAAGGGATACCCCTTGGCAGTTCATGAGGAAGGTCAGACTGAGGCTAAATAAATAGGATACTTTTTTCTTCCACTCAGGACATGAATTCCTAAGTGTGTTATGCCTTAATCAAATTAAGGAATGAATTCTGTATTAGTCCTTGAACACCCTAATTCCAGAAAGTCTTATTTCTCCTAGGGTGCTCATCAGTTTATCCAGTTGATGCACTACAAAGAAAAGCACCCTTCCAGGAGGTTCTTTTCAGTGCTTTTGCTGCTGCTGTTGAGCTTTCAAAATTTGACTGCCTCCTTAATTACCAAACCAATGTGAACCACAGCTTTATAAAAGACAAGTAATGTTCCCTTCCCCTTGGCTGGAGTGAGGAGGAAGCAACCTCTTAAAGTGTGAGCTGTAAACATCTGAACATTATGATAAAAAAAGAGAATAGTTTACAAATTGTTATTTTAGAAATCTCTAAGTTACTATTAATGGCTGAGATCTGGAACATGATGTCTGCATGGACAGGATGGAGTTAACTTTCTTCATAGCAACCTGTATGGTGCTTTGGTTTTGATTTGTGACTAAACCAGTTTTGATAACACACCAGTGTTTCAGCTATGATTGAGCAGTGCTTGCACAGCATTAAGGTTTTCTCTTTTCTACTCTGCTCCTGATGTTAGTGGCCCATAGGCTGTGGGTGGAAAAGAGATTGGTAGCACACACAGGCAAGCCAGCCAACCTAAATTGACCAAAGTGATACCATATGATATCATGCTCAGACATAAAAGCTCAAGGAAAGGAGAAGGACAGAGGGATGTTTGTGGTATTGGTATTTGTCTTCCCAAATAGCCATAATGTGTGCTGAGGCCCTGCTTACCTGGAAGTGGCTAAACATCTGCCTGTCTATGGGAAGCAGTGAATAAATTCCTCTTTGTTTTGCCTAGAGATCAGCTTTTGCTACACTTATTAAACTGTCTTTATCTCAATCCACGTTTCCTGCTTTTGGTATTTCTATTCTGTCCACCTTACCACTGGGGCACAGGAGAGGAGTAAGTGGCTGTGTGGGTGCTTTTCAGCTTGCCAGGGTCAACCAACCGCAGCCCCTCCTTTGATTCAACTGAAGCAAGGTGATCTTATCATATCTGTCTTCTCAAACAGTCTGACTCTAAAAAAAGTCTCTCTCTTCTATCAGGTTTTTTTCACTTCTCTTAAATCAGGCTGAATCATGATGGATTGTTGTACTGAGTCAAACCTATCTCATCTAGGTCTGCAAACTAGCTGCAAAGTTACAGCCATGCTACTGTTTCAGGTGTGTCCTGCAACACAGTTATCTATGAGCCAGACTGCATTGCATGTTTCTTACTCACTTGGAGTACAAAGGAAGCAGTGGGGTTCCAGCTCTAACATGGTACTACTTACACTGAAAATTTAGTCATATTCTCAAAACTGCTCTGCACAAATGTTGTCTCCTGTCTTTAGCCAAATGTTGCTTTTTGGAAACTACTTTTGCAATAATGTTAAATTACATTGCTTGGTTTTGTGAAATAGAAGAGTATGATTGACTCAAACAAATATAATTTCTGTTAAGAAAAGTTTATGTATTTTTGAGCAATAAAGTTCTACTAAAGACGTATTCCTGAAATTATTCAGTGTCTTCGGACTTTTTTTTTTTTTCTTTTTCACCTGTATTTGCAATGTTCTTTTAACACTTTAATACAGAGAACACTGCATAAAATGTTTATATTTATTTTCTGTTTGATATTCAAAACCTGTGTGTATATGCCAAAGACAAGGATATTAACATTAGTAATACAAAGTCATAAATGAGAAGGGAAAAAACAGTTTTTAAGAAAAGGGTTTAATGTCTTTTTCTTCATAAAAATTTTCTTCAGCTTCCTTTATGTTGCAAATGTATTCTTCCCTCCTGTACATTGCATATACAGACATAACACACTCCACTCTCCTGTTTGATGCATTTTAAACTTTGAGGACCTAAAAGCCTGGAAAATGGAAAACCAAGTGATTTACTGACATGATTTTAGTGTTGTTAGGTCAGTTCATCATGTTCCTGGCTTTTCTCTTGCTTTTCTGCATAGATAATAAGAGTTCAAATTTGTGACAAGTAGTGTTTAATGACTTGCATCTGTCTGCTTTTCCTAATCTAGAAAGTTGCTTCTCTAGTTTGGCTAACAACCTCAGTGGTCTAAACACTCAAAATATTCTTAGTATTTTGTTTATCACAATAAAGAGAAGCAATATGCAAAGCATGGCCTGTATTTTTGATTTCTGAAGTCAACACTTCTGTCATGACAATTAGAGAGCTGCAAGTCTCACATTGAAGTCCAGCTATATTAACCTTCTCAGCCAAGCCTGCACCAACCTTTCAATAATCGTTAGATATATAAGCAGATAAAACTCTTAAAATGAGAAACATGACTAAAAGAACATAATTTTCAACTAGGAGAAGAAAACAGGGGAAGTGTTGCAATCACATACTTAATCATCATGGAGGATTTAGTAGAAAATATGGAAAGAAGATCACAGGTTGCACAGTTTCAGGGAACAAAGAAATGCAAGGGGATCTTTCACAGTGATTAGAACAAATGGGACTCATTCATTATTGCATTTGCCCTCTAATTTAAGGGCTTACATGTGCACAACTGAAATTACTTGCTGATATCTCAGGTCCATTATCCTACTTAAGTTATAAAAATATGTTTTCCTGACACAGTAATAGCTGTGACTTTGCTGTTTATCTTGATGATCTGATAAAAAAAGTCATGTGAATGAGGCAGAGGTTTCAGAGGAACCACACACCAAATGTGTAGTTCCTTCTTCAGTTATTCTGATTCCACTCTTAGGTTTTTGAATCATGTTTGTTTTATTTCCCTGCTTTGCCTCTTAAATCAACAAAATTGAAACAGACACTGTTTTCATTTTGTGACATCTTGTGTTTTTCATGTTTCAGAAACCAGCAAACAACTTACGGCTGGAGAGTGCTGACACACAGTAATTGCTCAATAGAGACACTTTTGATGTGGAGAGAATTTGCTTTTTAAGGCAGTGGAAGAAAGACAGTGCAAATATCACTTGTGCTCGGTGGCCTTTCTAGTGGTTGACTGCTAACTGGACATTGCTGACACCATCAAAGCCACTGAGACCCACTAGTCGCTTCCTCAAAGAAATACAAGCAATTCATACCTACTTTTCACAATAATCTTCTGAAGTGGGGATTGACTCAAGAAAAGTTGCTTAAGGAAATGATGGTCAGTTTAGGGGAAATGACAGCCTTCTTATGCACATCAAACAACCTTAGTGAATCTAGAGGGAGCTTTTTTTTTTTTTTTTTTTTTTTTTGTGGGAACATGCTTTCCTCTGTGCTGAGCTTATTAAAGAATTAAAGCCAAAGGACATAAACCTTTGTGTACTACCAGGTGCAGTCCAGGGGCAGCCCCACCTAAGTCAGCAGGGCTTATTTTAAAATCAGAGTTCTTAAAAGTAAATATTTGTCAAAACACTCTTGGTTTTGACAACCTCGGTCAATCAGAACTCTTTTGATTTCAACCACTACGAGCAGGCACTGCTCTTTTACCTTTGGTAAAACTTGTACTTACACATAAGACACAAAAATTATCTTTTGCAAATACAAATTTAAAATTCTAAAGAACTTCAGACTGTTTAGGAAAAAGGCCCAAACCTTCACATGTAGTAATCAAATAGAAATCAGTGTTTAGTAATACAAGACACTTTTTCAGATGGTTCTAAATACAGTCTCTCATTAATTTGATTTTTTCCGTCTGGCAGAGCACTCTTGCCATTTTGCCTCTATCAGTTGAGTAAGCATAAAAATGAGGGAAAATTTAAATCTGCTGTAATGCGAAACACATCAACAACTGATGTGACACTGAAACTGTTAGAAATATGGTATTCCATCTTTGGTAGATGCAGTTTTGAAAGATATCCTGTTCTGATAGCTCTATTTATGACAGGAATAGGATAAACCAGGTGTGTTTAATGCATTATCCTTATAGCATACTTTGAAAGAGATGAAAAAAATTGAATGTTTCCAATAATACTGCTATACTATATAACCCTAAAAAATCTCAGAATGAAAATGAGTGACATATTTCTTCATAAGCGAAAAATAAATTAGTAGTAAACAAGCATGGAGAAGTCTGACTTTTGAGAGCAGTTCCCTTTTCTGATATAACAGAAACACACTTCACTGAGATTTTTGCTTGTTTAAAAAAGAAGGCCATAAGAACTGCAGCACTGGATCCTATATTTTATTTCATACCTATCTGGGCATTATTCTATCATCCTTATGTTCCCTAATTGTTTCACTCTAAATATGCTTGCTAATTATTAACCAACAGCATGGTCACATACAGAATACTTGAGTATGATTAATTTTCCATAATGCTCACATCAGTTTGTTTCTAAATGGGATTTAAGGCTATACTTTTTTTGCTTTGTTTTGGAAATCTGGACTTTAAACTAGATATTAGTTCCATGAAGAAAGTTTACTAGAAGTAACCTTGTGATACTAGAAATTGTACTAAGTTTGTGGGGATTTACCTGTGTGTTTATATACCATGACTTTCCACTGACATAAGACTTTTGGGTTACTAGTAATACCATGGAGAACCAAGACATATAAGTCAAATGAAAATGAGATATACATGTAGGTCAAATAGATTTCCACTGTGGGAGGCATATTTGTGATGTATACCTACCTTGAAATGTCTCCTGTTCTTTTGTAATTTGAGCAACTATCCTTTCTTTTTAACTTACTGTGAAAGCTGTAGGATTCCTTGATGTTTAACTTGGCCTCCTGAGTGTTCACACCAGGCCATTGAAGCTAACTCTAAAATATTTGGAGTGGATTGTAAAAATAAGAATTAAAATTGTTCTTGGTAGGCTCAGCTTCCTACCACATAGCATTCCTTTACTCATCTGGATTTGGCAGATCTGGAAGTTGTTAGGAGCAGTGAGGACAGGAAGTACTACCATTGAGCAGTGTTTAGGAGGGAATCCATTATTTGAATGCAGTCTGAAGCCAGTTTGCAAAATGAAGGACTTCCTAAATGGGAAAGGAAACGTTAACATACCAGACAAAAGCAAAAAGTGCATTGAGGAACCATGAACTAACAGCTTTCATTTTAAGTTAGTTCTTAGTTACATACTCCACAAACCCACATTTTCCTTCTATGATCTGTATCATATGGCTATCAAATGTATTTATTGTGTTTTTTGACAACTGCAAGAATGGCTGGGTATTGGATGACCTTCCAACAGGAGGACATATGTCTGTGAGGCAGGAAACCCTGGTGATGAGATTACAGCATTCCACTTCTGCATAATGCTGCCTCCTTGGAAATTAGCATGTCCATGTGATACTTAACTAAAGAAAGGCAAAACAATACTGGGGAAGGTGTTCCTATCTTTCGTTCTTCCACATGAGTTAAGTAGCATCTGGCCTTCTGCCTTCAAAGACATCAAAATATCCCTAATACATCATAAACAAGTTTCAGGATCAAATGCAAATCATATTCAATTTGGTTTAATGTTTGTGAAACTCTGGAATTTCTTTAGGGTTCACAAAACTTGTTTTAACTTGTGAAATATTTTTCCTTTAATTAAACCTAATATTTTCTAGGCAAGGTGACTCAACTTTATATTCAGCTAAAATGACAGAGTGCTATGTGTTAGCATAATCTACGACACACACAGCTGAATAGGAACAGAAAACTGGGTGCTAAAGATGCTTCAGACATAAAACCCCCCAAATTATTCATTAGTAAGTAAAGTGAAATAGCAACTAAAATGGCAGAACAAGACTAGACTACTCTTCCAACAAAATAATGAAGCACAAGTGTCAAGTTATTAGCTTCCTTTAATAAGCAATGTCATCATATTTGGGTGCTGATATTCAACCAGAGGAAATTGTCATAGATTTTTATAGACTTGTGTAAGTTCTCATCCACTGAAAGCCTCTCCTGAAAACACTGGACTAAAAAATAAAAGAACTAAAGGTTTAACTTGAAAAGTTAAACAGGTAATGGCATGTTTAAGTTACACAGAACTGAGCTGAATCAATGTGATAAATCAAGAAAAAGGGACAATCCAGTCAGAACATTCTTACTCATAGATTAACCTGTTATGGCATCCTGTCCTTTGGTTCACTCCAAGAGCTGAAACAGCACCTACTTCCTCATATCCCAGCTGCAGTTGAAACTTCCCACTTAGATGCATCATTTCATATATGTCACACTTGACTCAGCTGACTTCATTGGCCTCCTTTTATAGGAAGAACAGAAGTGGGATATGATTCTTGGTTAACTTTGCAAAAAATATTCTCACGTGTATGTCAAATTTATTATTTAGTTTACTTGGATAAGTAATAGCTAAGAGAAGTGTGATAGGAAATTTTGTTTTTAGAAATGTGAAGAATTTTGTCAGACAGCGCATATTAAAAGAGGTGATTTGCAATTGATCTGATTTATAACTTTAAAAAATATCATTTGAGTCAACTAAAAGATTTTGTCCTTAATTCTCCTGCCATAGAGAACAGAGACTATGACAGACTATAATGCAATTCAAAAGTACCTCTGGAGATAGAAAAAGTGCTCTGAAGCTGACAACAACATTGTTTGACACGTCAGAAAAATCCTCTTGGAGTGGTAGATTTCTCACTGTAAAGCTCAGCTTAAGAAAGAGTGAGAGGTGAAAATTCAAAGAGGTGTCCAGTCACAAAAGTATGAGTGTGCTAAACACTGGGAAAGCTTTTGGGAGCATTCCATGGCTTTTTAGTTATGCTGACAAAATACTGCAAATCTAGCTAGATAGTTTTGTGTTTGGCAGTGGGAAAAAATGTTCTGCAATAAGCTTCAGATAGGAGAAAGACAAAACCCTTGACTATTCTAGACATGCTCTTACACATTTAAGCTTAAACTGACCTTAAACCAAAGCAAATAGAAGCAGACAGAAATGCCCCTTTCTTCATGAAGATTTACCTTGGATAGTGCCCTGGGAAGTGTCATGAAGAGTATCCTGTAGGGTACTTCACTATGGTGTTTTTTAAACTTTTTGTTGGCCCAATGGACTACTGCTAGCTCATAGCATTTCTTGCAGATTACATTGTACTCTTACCAGCAGTCTTTTAACTATTATTCTTTACTTCTTCATGCATTTCAGAGTAGGAATTATCCATAAAGATATGCAAACTACAGCTGGGACAATGTTTGGAAAACTTTACTTTGTTTTACCAGTGTCTGTAGGAATCCTCACAGTTGCTCCTTTCTAAAAAAAAAGGAGTTGCCATAGAGTAAAACGATAATGGCTCTACTACTGGAGTAAAGCACTCTTTCTTCACCATCTTTCTGTCTGTTGCCAAACCACCAAGCTGTCCCTGTTTATTTTAGAACCTTATTTAGAAATCTGAATCTGGATGGGGGTAGGAAAGTCAACATTAGGTAAGGAAACAGCATTTGAGTTACTTAGCTTGCATTAGGTTCACTCTTATTTGTTATTACTAAATTAACTCTGGGCTGGAAAGAAGAGGAAAGCTATAATCAGTTGCCTTAAATTCAGACTTAAAAACTGTAGCCAAATTCTTTTTAATATTCTAGATTTCTTTACCTAATTGCATCCCCACACTGACAACTATGTGTAAAGAAATCCAAAGAAGCTGCTTTTCTGGCAAGAGTTGCTTTTCATGGCAGTAAGCATGAAAAAAACCTAAGCACTTGCTATTAAATTTTTTAGATTTTTTTATTTATTTATTTTTGGGTTTAACTGTAATATATTCATTTCGAGGAATGAAAATGTCTCAGCTCAACTTTCCTGTATTATAGTCTCTTATAATGAATCTGAGCACCTTTGAGTATTAAGGTATGATTATTGCTGTAGAACAATTGATTGATTTGTAAGCTTTTTTCTAGGCAGTATCAGACAGCATTCCCAAGGCTGGCTGTAAAACTTGATATGAAAGATCGGTTGCCAGATGTCTGCTTGGTGTCTGGTTTCTAGGGGCATAGGAGCTATAGAAGGCTAGGTTACTTTTCATCCTTATCCTTTCCTCCAGGGTCACCAGGAACAAGATTTCCAATGTCATATGTCATTAGTTTCATGGGGGAAATTAAATCTATTTTCTTGTTATCAGAATTACTGTTGTACTGAAGTCCTTGCACCAAGATGAGGGCAATTAGGCTTTATCCAGTAAAGAGTGATGCTTATGTTTCTCCTATACACTGTTTCTCAGCTCTGAAGATTCAACTTCACCGTGCAGAGTTCTTATTTATGGTCAGATCATAACATTTTTTTCTCTTCTGAGAAGTTGCTTTAGATTTGTCAAAATGGTCAGCTGTTCTGTAATTGTTTACATTTCCTGTGACAGTAATGGCCACGGACACAGAATATGCAACATGCATCTACAGTATTTTGCTTTGACATACCATTCCAGTGGATATATTAAGTGATAGAACTAGCTTGACACAGCATAATTTGTAATCTTGCTCATATATTCTGCTTCACTTTACTGCTAAGAAATCTAACAGTGCAAAATTGATTATTTTTTTCTGGAAGAAATAACAACGCTGAAACCCATATTTCTTATGATCTGCACCACACAACCTTAACATGGAAGCTCCGCAATTGTTTTCCTACTGGGATCTTAAGTTGGCTGGTAGTTCAATTGCTTCTCTCTAGCTGTTTGAGTAAATTTAGTTTTCAAATTTTTAGAAAGGGGGAAAAAAAAAGTAACTATTCCGTTTCAAAGATTAAGGCCAGACATCAGTTCTCATTCAGATATTTCTGCAGGGCAGAGATGAAGGCAGTGCAAAGTGTTTTTCTGACTCACATTACCTTGAAAAGTGCTAACTAGGATCATATTCTTTGCTACCCCTAGAAATGTTCTCCACAAATTTAGCACCTATCATCTTCTTGGGTGCTCTCGGCTCCCCATCTTTTATTCTGGTAAATATGTACCCCTAAGTGGAAGATTCCTTGCATATCAGAATACAGATTTCAAATTTGAAAAGTTGAAAATGTAGCTTTAAATCCATATATGCAAAAAACAAGACTTTGTTCATGTCAAGAATGTGCTGAACACTGTGTTATCCATCTGCTCATGTGTAATTTAATCTGGCACCATTTCCAGTGATGTCATGCCTGGAACGTCCAGCCCTGTGGAGAGATACTCACTGGGATGGAGCTGCTGCATTAACAGATGTGGTAATTCACTCTTGGAATGGAATTCATATCAAGTTGCATATCTGAGTAAAAAAAAGTTTCTGTTCTTTAAACCATGTAGTTTTGGAACAGGCATATGCTGAAAAGACAGGTAAGTGATGAATTCTATAGCCAGACAGTTCTTCTGCATGAATATTGTAATTTTAAGGAAAAAAGTGTTCATTATGTAATTTCATTTCATGTAATTTCTATGCAGCTGGCTTTGTGACTGGGATAAGGGATGTCTGGCAAAGCCTATTCCACCTAGATAAAGTTCTGCTGCATTATGAGTGTTCCTCCACTTCAGTTAGGAAAAACTGGTCAGTTTTAGCACCATGTGTATCTAGGTGGCACAGTCATCATTCAAGTGATGATGACTGATGGTGATGACTGAATGCCTATTAGTCAGAGTCTTCCTACTAAGTGATGGTCCTGATGCAATGGTCAGTGCAATAATTGCTTGTAAAGAGTTTGCAAAGAGTTAAACTGCTAGGGCTGCAGTTTCACAACAGACCCAGTTCTGGTATCTTTATCAGCACTGCCTAATACTTTGTTTTGTGAGCTGACCTATTAAGGGCAAACCATCAAAATCAGATCAGGCAGTAGTCAGTATAGATGACAATGTTATAATCTTGTGGTTTGTGATATGAGCACAGCCAGATGGTATAAACACTCAATCTTTTCAGGGAAATTCAGTATGTACAGGGACTGTATGGGAAGAAAGTATTTTTTTTTTTTTATCTGGGACTTCTGGAATAACTCAGAATTGAGCCTAGGAAGATGCACAATGCAAACTGCAGTTCATCTGCCACTACCTGGTAGCTTCTTTGGCCATCTCTTCATAGTCTATGTTCTTCCTTGCATGACTCTGAAATTACTAATCATAGGCGTGTGTTTCTATAACCCCACACATGCATTCCCACTAAAAAGATAAATACAGCTGCAGATATTGGCCAGCTGTTTTTTGTTGTTGTTGTTGTTTTGTTTTTGATTTTTTTTCTTTTTTTCCTGGGGCCTAGCTACAATTTATAGTTACCACTTCTTGACAGAAGGTGTGTGAAAAGAGTAATAGATAGGTAGCAGAGAACCTTTAGGATATCAGAATTCAGTAGCTAGGTTTTGGTTCCCTTTGTGAGCCCAGTTATTTAGCAGCAGCTAGTTAAAACACGTACTGCACAAGAAAAAAACCTATTCTTTCTCCTCTCTCCAGCTTTATTTGGGCAAGTGGAAATGTGCAACTACATAATAGCTGTCATGCAGGGTCATGTCTAGTGAGGAGCTTGCTAGGACAATTCCTAGTGGTGGAAAGGAAGATGAAGCCTAGGGCACATCATATTGGTGGGTCTCATTTGATAGTTCCTCCATGTAATGTGCCTTGTGAGATGAGTACTTTGATGCTGGTAGGGATGGTAATGATTATGGTAGCAGATGTAAAGTGTACTCAGGTGTCTACACATATTCTGACTGTAAATATGCATGGGCTCATACAATGAAGCCTAGGAATATGGTAGATATCATGGCTCATACTGTTCCCATGTAGCCAAATAGTTCTTTTTTTTTTTGCCTCCGTAGTAAGCTACTACCTGTGAGATAATTCCAAAGCCGGGTAGGATTAAGATATAAAAAGATATAAACTACAGGGTGGCTGAAGAATAAGAAGTGTTGGTGTTGGACTGGGTCATCTCCTCCATCAGGGTCAAAGAATGTGGTGTTTAGGTTTTGGACTGTTAGTAGTATGGTGATGCCATCAGGGAGAACTGGATGATAGTAAGAGTAGGATGGTGGACTGCTTAACCTCTGTCTTCTGTCCCTAGTCATCTGTAATTACATAGAAGTAATAGGCATATCTGCTCTACATGCAAATATCTAGCTGTCATGCAAGTAGACTTGAAAACCCAGGTTAGCATCAATTTCACCTCTAGGTTCTGGGTGAAGCATTATCAAGATAGAAAACTCTTTAAATACTTAGCCAGTGTTGTGGCTAAGCTTAGACTGTGAAGCCTATATTGAAAGCATACAGGAAAAAAATAGCTTAAGGACACACCTGACATGTTCTTTACCTCAGAAGAAGCATAAATGGGAATTGCTCATATAATTATGATTAAAAGTCAGTTGAGAACTGCAAAAGTCTCATTGTCTATCTCTTCATCTTGATCAGAAGAAAAGAACCATCAATAAATTATGCTGGAATTCTTATATATTATGCATAAAAGCAATGATTTTCAATAACTGTCTACTAAATAAAGACGATATTTAAAATCTTAGACTCATGTTAAGGGAGGATTGTTTATTACAACCAGAACATTCACTGAATCAGAGTGGACAATCTCAATATATTTCTATAATTGTTCTACCAGACAGTGTCAAGATTTTTTTAATAAAAATTATACTTCCACTAGAAAATACCAATATGTTGTGATTCCTTGTCAGAAGTGAAAATATGTAAAAGACCTATGCCAAAAAAACCCCAGAAAGATGAACAAAATGCAAAGTTCACTCTCTCCCAGGTCCTTGCATCAGCTTGAAAAGTGAAACGTTCCATATCACTGAACACCACCAGCAGAAAATGGTAGCTCATTCATGACTCAAAAAACACTGAACTCCAGTTTCTAGCTAACAGGGTTTTACAACAACCAACCACCTACCTGAAGTCACTAGGGGGAATTAAAAATCTGATGCAGCGTGCACTTCAAATTCTCATAGTTACATGGTCACCAATGACCAGAAAACAAAAAACACAGATGTTTTAAATCTGTTGTATCTTTATACAACAGTGTTTGGTTTCCATACATTTTTAAGAGGAAAAAAACCTTACTGATAAACATTTGTTTCAAATGTAGTTACAGACAAAATAATGAGCTAGGAAAAAATAAAGAATGAGTTCAACATTTGCTTTCTGCAAAGACTCCCATATTAAGTATAATTGGATTAGAAAAAGATGGCAAACAAGATATTGAATGCAGTATAGGGATTTAATTATACACATCTGAGTTCTTAGTTCCTCCTGCTGATAGAATGTTTTATTACAAAGTAAAAAAAATAATTGTTTGAGATTTTAATTCTTGAATACAAAGAAAGTGTTTTGTTTGACAATATTTCAAGAAAGCAATCACCTCTGATAAAACATGCTGAATTCTAATAAATAATTAAAGGTGATCCAAATAATTTGTTTTCTAGGGGGTTCAAATTTTTAATTTGTTTTCAGTGAAACTGTAAACAAATGTGTAGTTCAGCAAATTTTTAAGTTACAACCAAAATTACAGTATAATGGATTTTTTTTCCCCTTTTCTTATTTTGCTAAGAAGGGTTCTCAGTCAGTGCTTGCATGATGTATGATTTAGAAAATGAAGACACAATCAGGGAAAATATATTTTTTTCCATTCTTATGCTGTGTTTGCTGCTCACTTGCTGACATGCACTCTACTGTAGCAAAGCATTGACCAGTTCAAAAATTTATTGTGTCCCTGAGAATACACTGTATTCTTCTTGAGGCCTTATTTTCAATCAAAATGCCTGTGTTTGTTGATCCTATCTGTTTCTGCAAAGAAGTGAATAGAATGAGATCAGTGAAAACTTAAAATATGTGGAGATACTCCCACTTGCACGTCTTCTGATTGGATGATTCTTTAGTTTCTATAGCATTTGTCCAGCAATATTTTAAACATGCCAGCATCATGCTGAGAAAACATAATGTAAGTACACAAGATGCTTGAGCATTAATATCCAGAAAAAGATGGTGATCACAAAGTTGTACCGAGTACTGAAATAACCATTTAAAATTTATAAAACCATACCAAAAGATGACAGTCAACATTTCTTTGAATAGTATGAATCTTTATATTATCTTAGTTTATCATGCCATTATTCAAATCCTGCTGTCATAATGGGAACCATATAGGGTTATGAAAGAATTAAACACTTGAATATTAAAATCAAATTAATGGGGAGAATTAGTTGTGAGATTTAAGCTATACAACTTCAAAGGAATTCCTAACAACAATTTTTTAATTCAAGCCATTACCATTAAACATCATACAAATCATAATATGCTGTTACATAGTGGTTTAGAAATGTGTAAATTTTGAAGACAACTTGTAAAACTTCTTTCTTCAGGTGGATGTCTGAAGTCATTTCAGGACAGCAGTGAGGGACCAAGGAAATTCAAGTTGTTTTCAAAAGGGATAATTATACTGCAAGACATAAGCTAATAACTTTTTTTTTCAGGGAGTTGTTTATTTTCTGTTAAGGATAAGTAATACTTTCTCTTTAGTAGAATTATATTCTTCAGGCGTCTGGCACTCACCAAGGTTCAAGTTCCTTTGCATTGCTACTAATGAACAATCAATACTACAACAAATGATGAGACAGAGGAGGAAAGGCAGGGAATTTGTTTGGTTTTCCTCAGAGGTCTGAACACATTTTTTTGACATTCCAAAGTATGGTCACTTTTTTGATTACTTTTTATGATTTAGCAGGTGATTTTTGAGGTGGTCGTATCATTATGCTACATGTCCTCTGAAGGCAGATACTGCTTATGATGCAAACTGAACTTGGACAAGCATTTTAATAAGGAAACATGAAAGGTCAGGTTCTCAGTAATCAGATAATTTCCTCTGAGTTTTAACTGGCATTGCAACAAGACTGCATATGTGGGAGAATTTCTGTGTAAGGTGCACATGTCTGTATATGCTAACACAACAATTTCTCTGCTAGATCTTACACCAGTACCACAGATATATTCAACAACTAAACACTTGATTATTAGAGACAAGTTCAAATACAATGAGATAACTGTAAGGTTTTAGCCACAATAAATTAGAGGAGTTCTCAATTGGCATAAGTTTTTATTCAGACCATTAACATTATTTTAATATACAACACCAAGAACTAAAGAGAAAAATAGCATCCATATGGGAAAAGTGCAAAAAATCCCATTTTGTTTTCTAGATCAAGTCAGTGAAAAACACAAGCCACCAACCTAGTGTGACATTTCAAGGTAGTTTATTTTTTTTAATATTATATAGTTGAAGAATATTTTTAGAGGAAAGGGGAGAAAAGAAAAAGCTCTTGCTAGTAGATGCTTAAGTTTGAGAAGTCTTCTCCAATGCTAACACAGATAAATGACAGACATGCACTTGATATTAATAATTTTACTATTTTATGTGGGAGATTTTGACTTTGTGACATTTGAATCTATTACTGTGAAATGGATTCAGATGTTGCAATAATGCACCAATTTTTCCAGAGCATAAAACTAATTGTGTCTAGTGTAGAAAACTGCTATTTTTGTTAGACAAAATAAAACAAAATCGATGTTAGAGGAGCAATAAATAAAATTACAGTCATAAACAGTCAGTTCCTTTTGTAAGGTTTTATGCCATGTTTTGTACGGGGCATTCAAATAACAAAAGAAGCGCCAGAAGTTCAAAGGGCGTCTCATGTAGATGTCTTTACTCAACAGTGAAAAAATACATTGGAATGAATCTGCAGTGATCTACTGCACTGAAACTTAATCCTACTCTGTACAAGGGAGGAAACCTGATGTCACTTGCAAAGTTTCTTCTGTGTAGGATTTTTTAGTGGGTTAGAGAATATCCACAGTATCCTATCTTGCATGAAGTAAGTGTTCAGATGATTAGTTCATTCAGCAGAAAGGTCTGCTGACCATGAAAGTCAAGAAAGAAAATAAACAGAATCACAGAATTTCATAGATTGGAAAAGACCTTTAAGATCATTGAGTCCAATCATTAACCTAATACTGACAAGTCCTCAGCTAAACTATATCCCTAAGTACTATGTTTACAGACTCTTAAATACCTCTAGGGATGGGGACTCTGCAGCTGCTCAGGGCAAGCTGTTCCAATGCCTGATAACCCTTTCAGTAAAGAAAACAGAATCACAGAATTGACTAGATTGGAAAAGCTCACAGCTTCCATGACCTGTCAGCTGAAGACCTAGATGGAATGCAGAGATTTGTTTCCCAAGGTAATGTCAGATTTTGGGGTTTTTTAAACATCCAATCCATGGCTGAAAAATGGATGTGTTCTTCAGTGAGAAGACCTTTTCTCTAGAATGAGAGTCATCAGGGACATACAGGGAAAAGTAGCTCTTCTTTAATATTCTTAGTCCCTCACATTAGACATGAAAAGCTAGAAGGGGACAGCTTGGAAGGAAAAGGACTACCTATGCCTTTTTCCTAATATGTAAGGTCTGTTATCTAGTTTAGCCTGTACTATAAATGACATATTTTAGTTCCCTCTCTCCATTTATCACTCTTGTAGTATATAACCAACCTTTCTGCCTGAACTCTCAAAGCAGCCATCAAAAGAGAGCAAAATACTAAAATAAGACCCCCAAAAACCTTTGAGCCTTGTAAAAACTTTCACAACCTTTTTCCACTACAGGACTGACACTCTGTCCCATAAGCATAGACATTCCCTTACAACAGGGCTGGTTCAGAAAAGTCAGAGTAGTCCACAAAAAAAATATGTGAATGAGGCTGCACAGTTGTTCTAACCCATGCTAGGTGAGAGAAAAAGTGCTCATGAAGTCCCTGGAGAGCAGCCAGTGGGTTAATGGTGAAAGAAATGAGACTATAAGAAGTGAGAATTTATGATTGGTTCAGAGCTGCTTCATGAAGAATGGATCACTGTTTCCTTGTACACCAGCAAAGTCATGATTAAGGGGAGATGCCTTGATTTGCTAAGTGTTAAAAATTAAAAACTCTAGAGCTCAGTCATCAGAAAACAACATGTGTATCACATCTTCAGATGCCTGCTGGAGCATGTTGCCATGCCTTATATCACCTACTGTTGTCAAGTCCCTTCCTTTGTTAAGAGGCAAGTTTGACAGGAAAACCAGAGATGGCCCTTCTCCAATATGCATGCACAACTCCTTCACAATACTTCTCTCAGTAATGCAGATATGTAAGTTTTAGTTATCCTCTTTCCCAGAGAGAAAGAACTTCAACCTCCTATCAGTTTCTTCACCAAGCACCTGGCTGACAGGTCACATCAATTCCATGAATAGTCCTGCTCAGTTTAAGTTCTAACTATATACCAAACTATAATTTGAAGGACATGCCTGCAAGATTTTTACAGGTCATTGCAAGCTTGCTCTGCCCATACACTGAGCCAGTCAAAAGCCATGTAACTGTAATTAACTCTGTGCCAACACTAAGCTAAGAATTTCTCTTGAGAGTGTGAAGAACATTAGCTTAGAGATGGTGTCACCTAACACAAATACATGACTTCAATTTGCCAACAAAAGCCTGTGTAGACAGAACTTGCATAGATCATAGATCTCTTAAGATCTTATTCTAACTGAACTCTTAAGTTCTGTATCATGGATAAATTGAGGTGATTTTCTAATTTTGTTGTCCAAGTTTCCATAGATGACACTCAGAAGCACTTAGGTTAATCCTTGTGTTTGTAGGCCAGTTTAATATCTTTACACATGTACTTCTGACTATCTTCTGAGTGTACTTTTAAGTGTTATTGCCTTTTGACTCTTAGAAGGGCAGTAGAAGCATAACAACTTCATCAGGAGAAAAGGTGCAAATTCAAGTATCTTCTGACTGCTGAGGGATTTCTTTTTTTAGGTCTGACTTTCTTGTACCTTAGCTTCCACTGCTGGAGAAATTAACTCATCTTCTTTACATTCAAGGCAGAATTTAAGAAAGCCACTCCTTTGTACTGGCAATAGCTATTCTGCACCTATATGTATAGTTTGCCATCCTTGATTTCAGTAAGAAAAGAATAAGCCTGCTAGCCTTCTCTTGAAGGTCAAAGAAAGTCTTAACAGATAGGAGGGGCTGGGAGGATCAAATAGACAAAAATAATTACATTGCTTAAGGAAGTTAATAGACTATACTGGCCTAAATCCCACCTTCCTGATTATTTGCTTTTTCCACACTGGTTTTGTACAAATCCAGTAGAAGACAATTAATTCATATAGACTAAGTGGTGGGTGAAGGTACAGTGGAAGTAACTATCTATAAAGAAAAAGAAACAGCAAAAAGTAGAAGCCAAAGGGGAAAACTGATTACATTTCAAGCAGAGCACCTTAATTTCCAACAAGATCTCTGCTGTTTCTCACAGTTTTGGAAAGGTTTTCTGATGACAGAATGGATTGTTTTTACTGTTGCACTCTTCCCTTCAGTCTGTCTACAAGCAGTTGTTGAAATAGATTTAAATGTGCAAATGGTATTTTGAATAGAGTCTGGAAACTGTAACATATCAGAAATGACAAAAGAAAACGTCTTTAAATGGGAAAGAATGCAAGACAGAGCAAGCAACCATGCTATTTGTGAGAAAGACTGAAAAGTTCCGTCTGGTGTTTGGTGTAGCAAAAATTTAGATCTTTATGGAACTTCACTAGACATTTGTGCTCACTGGTAATTGTATATCACTCATTAATGTTTTTTTCAATGAATATGGTACACATGTACCTGGTACACGTGTGTTCACGTACACAAAGAGGTTTTCCAGAAAGAAAATACAAGTCTTGAGTCTCAAAACACTCACTGACTTAACTCAACTAATATACACTTTTGAATGGAGACTTTTTGTCCTTGAATATATTGACTAGTCAGTTTAGCAAGTTGTATTGTTTTTCAAAATCAATAAAAGCTTAAGAAAATGTCTACCTGATATGAATATGAGGTAATTCATTAATGTCTATAACAAAGTAGTACAGGATAAATCCACTCTCCATGTCCCTCCACAAAACTCTCCAACCAATTCCTAAAAATTATGTGGTCACCACAAGAATTTAAGCGGTTTTTACTCTTCTGACAGCATCTGTTCTTGCCTACGATGTGTCTACACAACTTTGTTGTCTGATTGGATCTGTTACTTTTCTAGCTTATGCATCAGCTGCCTTGAAAACAACATTACAGAAATTTCATGTCTAAGGTCCAATCCAGTTACTGCAGGACAACACTATTTCTCTTTGCCCATCTGGATGAATGGTAAGATGGCCTAGGTTGGCTGGAGTTGGAGAAGTGTCAGACTTCCTTGTACAGACCTGATAGCTTTGTGGACCACATAAAATTCAATATTTTTTTATGACTTTCCATAGAGAAAGCACACATCCAAGTTCATGAAGACTTCTGTTAAGGAGACACTATCACATAGACTTTGTGCTAGATTTTTTTAAACTATCTCACAAGCCTTAGACAATTAGACTGAGAATTTCTCTGAGACAGCAGGGAACACTTAGACTGGCACTTCTGGCTTCTTTACTGAGGACAAAAAGCCTAGTGTATCATCAAAGAAGCCTTCATGGGGTTCTATGGTCTCTCTAACTGAGATTCAACTGACTAATCGCATTGCCTAATTTCCTCATGGAGGTACTTAACTTTCTGTACTGAAAATCAGAGCCTGTGAAAAACAGAACATCTGCCTGGAGGGATAAAATTCCAGCCAGAACCTCATTCACTCAAAAACAAGAATACAAAGGGGAGAAAGTGAGGAGCTATGTGATGAAAATTAAAAACATCAGTATGTTCAAAAGGAAGCAAAGGCATAACCAGTTCCCTCATCAGCCCTGTCCTCACTACAGATGTGGTGTTAATAAATTCCCTTAAACTAAAGAAAGCAATCACATTTGCCACAAGGGGATACTGAATTGTTTCAATGTAACTGTTCTTTCTTTGCTGTTGTATATTGCTGATAAAGTAACCATTGCATAATAATTATCCAATGTTAATAACATTTACCATAAACAACTGTAGCAGAGACTCAGCTTTGACAGAGAGTCTGTTAGCACACTGTACACTGGTTTGTCTGTCTGTTCAAGAAGTCTGCCCTGAAAATGCACACAGACTCTAACACACTGTCTTTGATAACTGCTACAGTTGGGATGTTCTTCATATCCTTTCAAATATTTGTCTACACAGCATATGCACCCACACCCCTCAAATGTAGGGCAAGTATGTGTACATCATTTTTCATAAGACATGTATCTCCCCAGAAGCCTGAAAATTCTTCTGCTCTCTCCCTAGACACATGTTTTGAATACTTGTTCTTTTAAGAGTTTCAGCTATATGCAGCTTTGTTAATTTAACAAAGATGTAATGCAAGAGGTGTCCTTATGGAAGAGAAGATTCACATTAGTGACCTACTCACTCCTAAATGTCTTCCATTAAACAAAATGTTTGGTCCATATACTTATGAAACAGCTGAATAAGAGTAACAAAAAAAAAAAGAATATTTTCCAGAGGGCTATCTTGAGTCAATTATATCACAGGCTGCAGATCTGTTTCAAGGGTTTCCTCTCCCACTTGCAATTCATCAAGAGTGTTGGAACCTTGACAAACTGTTTGAGCTGGAATTGCAGGTACCAACCATATCCCTCAATAAATCTCCCTTCCCCTAAAAGAAGGGAATGTATAAAACTCACTTCGCTCCCACAGTTCCTTAGGGAAAAGAAAGTATTCAGTGTATCCCCCACCCCCCAAAAAAAAAAAAAAACCCAAACAATAGTATTAATTAGATACATTTCTCTGCTACTTTTAAATTAATTCAATTAGAAGTACATGGAAGAACATTCATGACACATATATGATGGCTGCGAGGTACTGTTTGTGATATGTATTCAGTATATTTAATGTTTTAAATGAGAACCAGTCATCTGTGAAATTTCACCTGATGTTGACTTTTATCTGTTAGGAAGCTGCTCCTTTCTCTGCCCTTGAGGTGACAGAGAATAGCTGAGTATCTGCCTTGGGAAAGAGAAAACCTATCTTTCTCCCTGCTCCCAAGGAAAGGAAATTTTCCTTACTCCCAAGCAGAAATCAGTGTTACAGCTTTATGTGTATGCTAACCTTCCTCCTCCTCCTCTCTCTCCATGAAAATAGTAGAGTGAACTTGGTATTCTTGCATCTAGTATTAGGCACTTAGAAGACTTGGCAAAGCACAGAAAAAATAAAGTACTACTTTTCTTGTGAATCTCATGTAAGTGCAGAATATGCCATAGCTCTGTATATCATGTTGTTGCTATGTCCAAGGTGAGGAGAAAGAGTTTTTGAACTTCCTGAACTTTTATAGTGGTTTATAAATTTTGTCTCCTCAGGAAATTATCATCTTCTAAAGGACAGACTGCCTACTTTGACCTCTCTAAATTGAACTATCAACATAGGCAGTCAGCCTCTGTCAATGTTACTGTCTTTCAGGACAGCACTTGCATAATGGAAGTTGCCTATCTATCTAAAGAGTGGCCTTTCACTACACTTCAGTATAACAAAAATTGAACCACAGCTGGTGAATAAGGTTGTTTTGGGCTATGCATTGGTCTTTGCTTACCAAGGGAAATTGTTTGAAACTACTCATACTTGTCCATCATAATTATTTATTTAAAATACTTAGCATTCTGGTTTTAGTCCAACTTTATAGTGCCTTATTTAGAATAGACTAGTAACTTTAATTTAGTGAATAAAAAGTTCTGTATGACAAAATTCCAAGTACTAGTTTAATCTAAAGAGCAAATCAATAGAGAATAATCCAAATTCAATGATTAAATAACAGAAAATGGAAGAACTTGAGTCACAATCAAGTTTATGTTACTTAAAATAAGTTTTCTTAAGAAAAACAGATCTCTATTTTAAGCGACTTTAATGTTAGTAGTTTTATTTTTCCAAACAGTTAAGTGAATAAGAAAAAATATTTTATTCCAGTACACATCAAATGAAATACCCTAGAGTTCTTTTCTTTAGCATTTGAAATATTAATTCCATGCTATTTAGCACTTTAAATTGTTTCCATAGGGACTTATTTTACATTAAAAATACAGACCAAGTGTAAACCAGGTTTACAAAACCCCAGATAGGGTGAGAACTTGCCCACTATATTGAATTTGAAGACTATATAAGTAACATGCAGGCAGATAAGGTGCCATTTCTGTAAGCCAATCATGACTAGTGTACGTGTTATCACTGCAGAAAAATACACAATTGTAAAAGCTACAGGGATGGGCCTTTTGAAGACACATTTCATAGAAGCATATAAGCATGTGGATAGGAGCTTTTGATAGGAGAGTTGTATTGCTTATAGTCATGTAAAAAATCCCAAACTCCTAAGAAAAACCCATGATGAAAGTTTTGTTTTCAGAAGTCTGTGAAACTATGTGTATATTGAAACAATAAAGGAAACCGTATGTGTACTAGGCCTTAATTTATTGCTTTGTTAAATTAATTGCTTCCATACAGCTTTCCTGACATTAAGATGTAAATGTGGGAAATAGAAGGTGGAAGCTGAAAATATCACAGAAGACTTAATCCCTAAAGGAGGAATCTGAGATGTGCTCCTGCCACCTGTGAGATATTAGCAGCAAGATGTGAATAGATCTGATAAAATTAGTATGTATTGGTAGGATAAAGCAGCTGTTGCAATGTAACTTTTGGCTTACATGAGGCTTATTCATAATCTATTTTTATGATTTTCAAAATCCAGCAAAATAAAAAAAGACCACTGTCTAATTGTTACCATACTGTTGATTCAAAAGTTATTTGCAGTGCACTCAAGGAGCAATTCCCTCTTCTTTCCTCCCCCTCCGCAGCCCTCTTTTCTCCAACCCTCAAGTGCTTCTAGTTATAGCATTTGATTTCTAAAATTAACTTGGGTCCATCTTAAAACTCATAATTAAGACAATTTCAATAAATGAAATGCCATTAAAAACACCCTGATGCCACCTCTTTCTCATGCTATTCCTTTCCTATGCTCTAGTAGAGTATACCTTCTTCACTGTCTAAATGTTTTCTCTAAAGTAGCATTTACTTTTATGATATTCTTTTTTTACATTACTTTTTCTTTCTTTTTTTTTTTTTTAACTTCAAATATTTGCTTTTTTTTCTTATGGCTCTCTCTATAAAAAAAACACAGGTGAATTCTACATATGACTATGGGTATTCAATGCATGCTGACGTGACTTAAAGTGAAACAAATACATTTGCAGCTAAAGGTGACAAATAGACTCAGAACTTTTATATCTACTCTATTGCAATATTGTCAAAATAGACCAATAGAATTCCTATTGACACTAGATAACTGAAAAGATTACACAAGAGGTTCCAAGTAGATTAAATTTCTAAGATTTTTTGTATATTCTCAAAGTAATTCTGAAATTCCCATTTATGACTTAATGTGAATGTGTAAGTAATTTCACAAATACTTTGTCCATTTTCGCATATCTGTTTGATTTACTATTTCATATTTGGGTAATTTTATTGGCAAACAAAAATTTTCTTAGCTTTCTTTTTATTTGCTATGTTAGGCCCCTAGCAGATATCCAGGCTCAACGTGCACTGTAAAAAAAACTTTAAAAAACCCTGAAACAGAATCCCTGTTTTAAGAAGGTAGTCTTCATCTGTCTCACACTTGAACTGTAGTCATCTGCGTCAAAACCCCTTTCTCCTTATTATTACTGTCCTAAGAAAATCAGTTCATGTAGTGGGTGTTTTATATGAAATAAAACTGTATGGTCTATAATCTGATTCACCAAGTGTAGTTTTATCATAGGCTATTTTTACTCTCTTTATTTGCATCATCATTTGCATGCACATACATACACATGCATATTAGAACGCATTGAAATCTAAATCAAATGAAAGTACTGTCTTCTAGGCTGATATGACAGAGAAAAAAATACATTCTTGCGGTCTTAGAAGCTTCATGAACAAAGCACTCAGGAGCAATGTATTTTCTATGTTTGTATCATGTGGGAAACCACCTGAACCTGGCCTGACTTGACCTGAATGTTTTCAAGCCTGAAGAAGCAGTTATATGTAGTGGTTCAGAACAGATAGAAAGACAAACACTGATCCATTTCATGGAAGGACTGCAGGGAAATTGCTAGGAAATACTGTAGTAGTTTCACTGTTTCCAAATGCTTATTCTGTTCTATTTTTGTCTTACAAAAATACTTAATTTCCTCTCCAGAGCCATCTGTAAAATTCATTCTTGATCTCCGTGGTCCCCTTTTTGGGTAATTTGTATATTCCAATGTCTGTGTCCTATTTAGTTACTTGTATAGTGCATTGTTTTGCAGTTATATTAACACTCACAGTCTAAAAATACAAAGTCTGTTCACCAGCTTTCTTTTGCCTTTGCCCAAAGCTATTTCTCCCACAACAGTAGGCAAAATTACCACAAGAAAAGAGGAAAGGTTTCTTTGTTCCACTTTTTGTCTCAGAATGGGTAAACAAAAAACTGGATCTATTGTGAGGGATGATCCATAGAAATAGTCAATTAAGCCTTAACAAACACTAGATAACTTAATGTGGTCATGAAAATTAACTAGAATTAAGCATTCAGCATGAGAATGCTTTCATAGCTTTGATCCTTTAGAAAGTATCAGAAAGGCCTTTATGAGATGTTGAGTGAGGTAGTTCTTTTTGATCTGAAGATGTTTCAGGTGCTAGACTGATCTTTATGTGTTTCTCTCCAACAGCCTAGGGTCAAGGACTCTTCTTTTTGAATGAAACATTTCACTAAACTAAGGCTTGGAATTCACTTCCATTATTCACTTTTCATTGAAAAATGAATAAAACTGCTAATTCAGAAATTAAAAGCATATTCTGCATATATTAGCTGTAATTAAATGTTTTCAGTTATGTAATGCATTTATTACAATGATCTTGTCTTATTGTTATGAATGAGTGCGGAAAAGTTATTCTGTCTTGATGACTTATAAAGCCATCTTCTACATTTACACAGAAAAATATTAATGTCAAAAATATGGCTGAATTTCTTCAATGAATATGAAGAATTTGTGTATATTCATCTACTGACACACTCTCTACTAATTGCTGAGAAAGTTCAGTCTATAACATTTGAAAAACCTGAACAATATAATACAGAATTAATCTGAAGAAATCACAACCTGCCCACAGGTACTAAGTGAAGAAAAGCAGACTCTGTGTATGCAGAATAAATTATTTATCACAGAGAACTCAGCATCGAGGAACATTTTACCTCACTCCTATAAAGGAATGTCACTACATACATAAAGGCCTAATCCAACATTATTTAATACTCTCTGAAAGGAAGTGCACAATCATCAGTCATTGACTTCATGCCCTTAACATTTCCTCCTTCAACAAATCACATAACTATATTTGCACTCGAGACACAAATAGGGTTCCATTGAACTTAGTAAGACATTCTTAAGGTGAAGCTAAGCAGATGCTCAAATTTTGATAGGCTTAAACCCATTTGCAGTACTAAAAGAAAATTGAACGAAATAGCTCTTACTTATCAAGCAGCAAAGTTCTTGCCTAGGAATATTGTAAGAATATTTCCCTTATAAGAAGTGCTTGTGTTGGCAATACTTTAGAAACAGATTGTTAGGAGTTGTATTGTGGATCACAGGATTTTAAACAGTAGTTTTTAACTAAAATGCATGATGCAGGAGAACTTCAAGACCGAAACTACTTTCTTATATGTCATGCTATTTTTATAGTATGCTGAGTTTTGATAAGCAGTTCTTTTAAGCATCAAAAAACTGAAGATCAAGAGTATCTCACCCAGTCCAGCATTTCAAAATTTCAATTTCAGTTTATTCCAGTACTCCTAGATGTGCCTTCATCATATGGAAAGAGTAATGGAGAAATGGCTATGGAGTGGCTTGAATTCTCTTCAGGATAGCAACAGAGGGAGAGTTTCTGCCTTATTAGAAGGAAATGTTTTAGGGAAGGTAAGGTTGGGAGCAGATTATGAACTTCTTCCATGAATCCACAGTTGCTGGATATTGTGGGATGGGTGTTTATCAGTCTGGGAGGAAAGATCTGCAGTGAAGAACTCCTTATTTTGCCCTAGAGACTAATTCAAAAATCTACAAAAATATCAGAATTGGAAAGGGGATTTAAAGACATCTGAGCACCCCGTCTCTTGAGCTATAATTTCTGTGCTTTGCTTCTGAGAAGTGTAAAACACTTCTGAGAAGTGTAAAACAGATTTCTCGGCTAAAAAAAAATTATTATTACAATTCTTTCTGTAAAATTTAACAGTGTTTACTGATTGAGATTCATGGAGCTAAACCAGTCTAAAGTTATAGACTACCTTTCAGGCCATAAATTATGGTTAACTGTTATCTTAATACTTTGCAAATGTTATCAAACAGACATTACAAATAACCTGTATTTAATCCATTTTGAAGATAGAAACAATGAGAGAAAACTAAGAACAAAATTTTATGTTTAACTCCATGATTCTCTGGAATATTTTTTAGTGCCTTCAACACTGACCAAGAGATTTGGTAGCACTGACATCAAAGGTAGGTGAAGCTTTCAAGTGGCATTCAAAAACTAAAGTCTCCTAGATCAGATACTTCAGTAAACATTAGCCCAAAACATTTTACTTGGCTCTGGAAAGTCAAAATACACTGAAAATTGTGATTAAGGATTGAGATCACCAGCTCTGCTTGAATAGAGAGCATCATTCCCAAGAGAGTTCAGTTGTCTCTGACTTGGACTTTGGCATTTCATGATGAATCTTGATATGAAATTTCCAGTTGATAATGACTGTAAATATACTCAGGGCAGCTACAAAAAATAAAAGACAGAGATGTTAACAAAAAAGAAAGGTTTGGCATATATATACTGATATGGTCTTCATTTCTGCATTTGAACCTCTATGTCATGATGAATTGATCAACTGGCCAACCTATCATACCTTACCTTACCATAAACCAACCTTTCTTTTGACAGATATTATTAGATATAGCCTTGATTTGTTCCTTTCTTGTAATTGTTTTTTACAAATTCTTTGAGAAAAAATTTGAAAATAATGAGTTTGAATTTATATAGAAGAAACAAAATACTAAATTTTACAGCAACAAAAAAACCCCACAAATCTGGTATATTAGTAGAATGAAAATATTAATCTTCTTTTGTGAACTTGTCAGCAAGAATAATTATTTTGTTTTAGGATATCATTAGGTATGTTAGATTGCAATTTTTATTCTTAGACCTCTGGCGTATCTGCTCACCTTTTTGTGTTTCATCTTTCCATCCAGTGAGCTAAGACACTAAAGATTTTTGTGAGTTTGGTCATGATAGCGGTAAAATGTTTCAAAGTAAGCTACTTTAAAAATATATCATTTACATTTCTTTTTAGTTTTACTACAGATTGATATATATTAATTTGTCATGATTCTTGAGTTCCTGGGCTTATGGTCAATTTGAGCTGTGACCTACCAGTGCTACGATCCTGAATTATTTTAAATACTAAAAAAAAATGAGTCTTTGATTTCTGAGCCTGGGCTACTTTGCCTAATAAATAAAAATCTGTCATTTATTTACTTAATATATGAAGGTGAGAAAAGTATTCCGATAAAGTACAAGGTATGTAAGGATCTCAGCAACTGATATAAGATTATTATAGATAATCTTCCTTACATTTATATTTGTGATATTTGAAGTAAATATATAGTCTTATTTATAT
>JAAGNO010003046.1:4475-15863 GCA_033439905.1 Ceryle rudis | reverse complement strand
CCTTTTTTTTTTCTTTTCCTTATTTTCTTTTCTTTTTTCTTTTTTCCTCCTGAATACGGGGAAAATAAAACCAACCTCGACTTCGCTGAGCCTCTGACACAGGTACCCTGGCTATACGTCTCGCACTTCATTTTAACCCTGTGCTTTAAGTGCCATCTTGTGGTTAGAAATACATTTGCAGGTCTGTTCGAGGATTCACATTTCTGTATCTTTCAGAGATTAACTAGTCTCATCATTTTATGAAATGAAATGAAAAGAAAAATAAATACTCTCCTATGTATTATTCTTCCCTGTTTTAAAAGAAAATAAAATCTTCATGTCTTTTTACCCACCCTGTCTCAGTTCCTCCAGGAACACTTGCAATATTTAGCAACTTCAGGGAAAAAAGGGCTCAAGAAAAATGTAGCTGTGCCTGTTTTCTTTTGTGGACACAAAATAAATGACAATGTACGATCCTTCATTTCCTTATATATAAAAAAAAAAAACAACCTTTTTTTTTTCATTAAGAGTTCAACCCATATGTCTCTGAATATGCATTTGAGAATTGGCCTTCAATTTGAGCCATTTATTACTTTTGAAAGCATTGCTTCATTTATCTGTCTGTCTTAAATTAATATCTCTCTTTCTGTGTTCCCCTTTCCATATTGTCTGCCATCTGTTATATAATCACTGAGAGATAATGCCTGGTTCACTTGTTTGATTATCTTGCTTTCTGTTTCAGTGGACACTGGTTAAACATACCTATGACGTTGCTTTCCTGATATTAGCAAAGTTAGACCATGGACAGGTATAGGTGACCTCCTTTCCACAAAATCTACGTGGTTCTTTTCTAGCATAAAGCTCCAAATATTAGTTTGTAAACAGTCACCTTTAAAAAAAATCATTTGGGAGAAATTAGATTTTGTAGCATCCTAAAACAGGCATTTACAACAGATTTGAGGAAAATGTTGCTTAAAGAAGCTGCCTTCTCCCCTGATTACAGAGGGAGTTCATTGATGCAGGTCAGCTGAGGCCCCTGGACCATGATTCAGTTCCTCACCATCAAGTTCCAATGTTGGTCAATCTTCTCCAGGCATGAAAGAGCCTTCTGGAGACGTGCCCTCTTCATGACCAGTAGCCCAGGGCTGGAGGCTACTAACAGCAGCGGAAAGGGTTGAAATCTGACAGTTGAGTCCTTGCATGCTTCAGCTCTCCTTACTTACAAGGAAGACCTGTTAGTGCAATCCATGAAGACAGAGGATAATGCTGCTCACCCAACAGCAGGCACCAGGACTGCTCCAGTAGCTCCCTAGAAGTCACCAGCAGCACTGACTACCTCCTTCTTGGCTATAACGACAGTTTAAGCACCAACCCAGGCATAAACATCTGTAAGTGCCTAAATTCAGGTGGTTTACTTATGCACAGTATTCCATGCAATATTTTAGTTAGCTAAAATTTGGCAAGACAAATTTCACCTTGGAAGGTTGCTAATTTCACCTTGTAAGCCTAACTGGCAAGTGATGTGAGAAGAATAAAGACAATAAAACATTTATCATTCTCACACTGCCTCAGCATGGGTTATTGCCTTCTCAGAGTTTGTCCCCACAAACATTCAATTTGGTGTTTGTCACAAGTGATGGAGCAGGATCCCTTAAAGAAGGTGCTGATGCTTCTGGAAAATATTTCTGTCCCTGGTCCTTGGTCCCAGTTGCTGATACCCTCTCTCCCACACTGGATATTTGCATGTAGCAAATATCTACACGTAGCCATTGTCTAACTCTGGAGACACCAATAATGGGTGCATGGGAAGAATTTTTAAATGACAGCTTTAAAAAGTCAGTTAAATTCCCAACTGATAAAAGAATTATTTAACTAGTTCCCAGTTGATGAAATTTAGAGATTATCCCTTTTCCTATTAGAATACTGCTCATGCAGCTTATATCATAAATTGCTGCCTAATGTTGAGCTGTGAAGTTTCATCCTAGAAATTCTGCTGAAGACATTTTGACATGAGCACAAGATTTATTGCTGGGCAGGTAGTGGATCTGACATCGGTGATGACAGATACTTCCTTTTCAAATGAGTATAATGACACTGAAAAGAACAGGATCAACCTTAATATCTCTGAAGTCTTTTCCTGTGAGTTGCAGTTTACTCACATGAAGATTTCTGAGGATTCCCATCAGCAGCATCACATAAGGTTATCAATCAAGAAGAATGCACATGTTTGTTTTATCAGGCAAATGCACGTTTCCCACAGTGGTGAGGGGTGGGAGAGTGTGATGGAGTCCTGGATGGGAGCTAAACTAATGGGGAGATCCTACTCTTACACTGGAAGTTACTGCACATCTGTGTGCTAAAACACATTTCTGTTACGTTACACAGAGTGGATAGTTTATTACGTATCATTACCTCCGAACAACAGATAATCAATTTGGACGTGTCCTTATTTACCTGGACAAACACTGGAAGGCTTTGCAATTTAATGGCCTAACTGTTTGTTAGAACAAATAGACCTATTCAGTTCTGAGATCACAGTCAATCTGACGGTTTATAGCTGGTTGGTTTCTGCTTTCGAACTGTGAAACCCTGATTTGTTTTCAAGGTGTAAAATTAGCAGTAACATTTTCACATGCTAACGGATAAGTCCCTTATTGAAACATACGACTGCACTTGCTCACTGCAGAGTGAAAATAGCCTTGCTCAAAAACCCAGCACAAAGCCTGTGGCCCGCCTGAATTGCACACAAGCCCTGATGTGATGCCAGGTGTGAACTGGCCCAAACACCGTCTGTCTGCACAAGAGTAAATTTCAACTATTAATTTACAGGTTGAAGCAGGTTTTCCACTCATTATTAAATTATATTATTTGTATACAGCTCTGTAGAGCAGCAATGGAGTGGCTGAATGGAACACGGGCATTTAATACAGCAATTCTTCATTTCATCTCTGAAATGATTAGCCTTGGTAAATCATTCCAAACACTGAAAAGGGGTGTTAAATCATGTCCCCTTGGTTTAGCAATATATTCCACCTTGTAATCACACTAGTGTAGATAAGCACAAGGTTAAAAAAAATGAAGGAATATCTGAACTCAAATCTCTGCCTTCAGATCTTAGAGGCCAAAAGAGTCAGAACAGCATGTATGGAAAGTAAAAGCAGCAAGGGAAGAAAATGCATTTTACCATATTAATGTGTTGGTTATTTTTTTTTTGTTTAGTTGGGCAAGCCAAACTATATACTCAGAATCAGAAAGCCAAAGTAAATTTAGAAAATATCAAAAGTGACTTCAGTGAAAGAGTTGAAGATGGAGAAAGGGAAAGTCTGGCAAATGAAACAGCAATAGCAGTTGAAAAGCATCAGGGCTGTAAATCTCCTTTTTGGCCCATGTGGAATGAGTTACTATTTCTAGTACAAGCATCAATTTATCCAGTAATATCACAGAACTAATCTGCTTGAGAAACTTATTGGAGTTTGGACTTCTAAAGAAGACACTTGTTAGAACACACCAAAGTATATATGTGGACTGTTATGTGATAAGGAGACACTCCAGAATATATGGCGGTGTTCAAAAAGGATGCTTCCAAGGGGCACATGGATGCTTCCAGCGCTTAGTCCAGCAGACAACTGCACCCAGATATTTAATTTATCTGCTCTTATCTGCATTTTTTGTTGTTTTTCTTTAATTTGAGTATCTTTTCCTCCTTCCAGGGACTTGTTTCCATGAGGAAAGATAATTAAATAGGAGTAGTATTTCTTCCCCTCCTTGCCCCTGCCCCTTTTGGTTTAAAAGTCCAGTCTTATTTAATCTTTCCACATAAAATAGGTTGTATATTCCTCTGTTAATTTTCATAGTCCTTCTTCATAACCACTCCATTTTGGATTTGTCTCTTCATGGCTATTATTGCCTCCGAGTTTCTGTTTGAATTATTTTTGTACTTGCCTTTCTTTTAGTTGCAACATTTTAATGATTCATAAACATCACACAGCTTCTAGAAAGACCAGTTCTTTTCCTTTTCTCAGTAATTACTGATGATCTCTTCATTTAAATCAGAAATTTCTAGGCTAAAATTCCTCCAAATCTTATGAATGATAGCACAGAACTGGTTCAAAATGGATCATAACAGCAACCGGAAGGAAACATCCACATCCAACACAATATTTTGATAAAGTCCATTTACATTTTGGTTACCTTACCCTTGTTCATGCTGAGACGGATTACTTTTTATTTAATAAATGTTCCCACTTAAACCATAGAGACTGAATTTAACCATTTGCTGAATTGTGTGTTACTTAATTACCAATCTACAGAGTGCAGATGCCTGATTAGATACGTCACAAGCACCTCAAGGAGGTTGTATGTGAGAAGTAAAACTGCACAAGACAGACAGAACACAATTGCCCCAGCAGTTCTAACTCAGACAGGACCATCCACGAACTTAGGATGCTTCATTACCTTATCTGATTCCCAGTGGTACCATTAATATCTCTGTTTAAAGGCTCCATCATCTAACAATAAAGCTAGTACACACTGCTACTTAGATTTCCCCATGACAGAGCTCCAAAGCACTCTGAATCGGTTGTATTTTGCTTACTCTCCTAAAGCCTTAGATTTTTTTGTTTTCAGTTCTTGACATAAGTAATCATATTTGTCAGTCTTTTTTTTTGAGCTTTCAATTGAAGGTTTTCATCAAATGGAAGAAAAAAAAAATCCACAGTGAATCCTTCTCCTTCTTATTACTATTATCCCTGTCATTACCCAACACAGATGTAAGTTCTTTAGCTCTTTTCAGAAAGGCTTCTTGTCTCAGAATATCTGAGTGCCATAGGAAAGGTTTTTATTGGAGGTCCTGAATAAACTTCCAGAAACATTTTTGGACCAGGGTGCTATAAGGATTTATTTAGTTATTGCCAGGGATTCATCTTTAAATTAACTGTGCCTTTATAGTACTAAAATTCTGCCTTTTCATTAGTGGCATAGCTTAATTGCTTCACAATCAGGGGAAAAAAAAAATTGGAAATAAGAAGAAGAAAGAAAAAAAGAATAGCAAATACCTGCCTGACTTAACCACATTAAGCAGCATGGTGCAGAATATAACTTAACAGTCCAGTGAACTGTCAGTGTCAGAAGTAATTGGAAATTGGTGGGATAGTTCTTCATGTGATGGGGATGGGAGTTTTTCATGTCTATTTTTAATGGGCAAATAGCTCTCAGGGCAGCTTCATATTCTGTCATTAATTTGTAAAGATCCTTTATAATGTAGAAAAGTTAAGATAGGAAAAAAAAAAAAATTAAATTCCAATTACATGTTTAATGACTTGGCATTTGTGGTAATGCTATCTAGCACTAATTCACCTGTTAGAAAACAGTCTATCTTTTAGCCCCTGGGGTTAATAGAGTGCAAAAGCCTAGTCTTATCAGAGGGTGGGAGAAAAGTGATTAATTTTTTCCTTCAAATAAGAAAGAAAAGCAAGAATGACAAAATTGATTATGAGTTTTCAACTTGTTTTTTTGAGCTTAGACTATTTATTAAATATCTTTTAAAAGAAAATGGTGTCTATCTGGTCCTCAGTGTTTTGCAGGGAGAAATGGGGGACTTCACACCCTCTGTTCCCAGTGTGATCACCACTGGAGTGAGGCATATGTCCATATTTTGTCTTGGGGCTGCACCAGTGTTGCCGCATAGCCTGCCCTTGAGATCAAGGCCTGCTTCACTTCTATATGGAATGGGATCCATAATAAAAAATGTGGTTTGATCAGTCAAAAGGTGGATGGTTGGATTTATCCTCTCCTCAGCTGCATACTCAAAGCTACACTGAAATCAATAGCAGATGTTAAAATGGAATGTAGAGCAGAATTTGTTCCACAGCAGCAAAGAAATACAGTTTATGCAAACATCCATATTCATTTACATGCCTGTCTTTATCAGTCACTTCTGTATTTGCATCTCACCCAGAATAAAAGGTTAGTGAAGGTATTTGTAATGAATTCTTCCATTTTAAAACATTAAAATAGTCTGTAGTATAAATTGTATATTCTAAATGACTGCTCTGGTGTGAATTTCTGAGTCCACTGAAAGGAAAAGAGGCAGCATTTACTGTGCTTATGCAACATCTTCCTCTGCTTAATACCAGATTTGTCTGTGTCAAGGCTAAACCAGGATTAGTAACAGAAATACAAAATGATGTTAGACTGCATGCAGTCCTGTCTAGCCCATGTAGAACACAGAGATACTGGTAATATCAAAAAAAAACCAAACCAAAACAAACAATTGTCATCAGTCCAATCTCTAAAACTAGTAGTTTCACATTAAAGATAAGTGCTGTCTAATGGCTGGAAAACAAGCCCAGAAATCAAGGCTTATCTTCCCTGTTCCTAACTCAGCTCGTGGTTCATCTGTCAGGAGCTAATGAAGGGTGAATACTGCGCGTCCAGAATGCTGAAATCCAGTGATTTAATCTAGAATTCTGTAACTTTAGTTTTTATGAGCAAACAGCCTGTATAACTTCTTCCTGAGCCCTTTAGGGTTAATTATGGTTTTGTCATTAACTTCATCTGGAAAAGAAAACACAGAACTTTGTATTCCCTGTACCTTAGCACCTCCCATCTGTGGCATGGAAGCAACAAAACACAGCACACCCTGAACAATTTGGACATGTCTGCTGCTTAGAGATCTAGCACTTGCAATATGCCCTTTAGAGATCTGGTGGTTACAGAGAAAATACATAAATCTCACCTTAAAGGTGGGATTTACCTCGTTTAATGTCAGCTTGTAAAAGTAGTGTTTAATACAAATAGGTCATCTAGGTTACCTTTATATTTTTCTGAGAAAAACAGGATTGCAAACAGTAGTACATCTTGGCCTCACACAAATATTGAAGGTAAGTGTGATTATAGTGCTCTGAAATGTTACTGGCTCCTTCCCTGGACTCTAAAGCAAGCTAAGGCTAGCCTAGGCAAAGTAAAATGAGGTATCCCAACATAACAACAACATAATTTAAAAGAAAGTAGCTATCTTTTTCTATCTTTTTTTTTTTTTTTTTTTTTTTATGGCCTGAAGCCTTACTTGGATTTGGATGCAATGAAAATTGAGACCTCTGTAAGCAGACGGATGAATGGACTAAATTTTGTCTTTACATGCATGATCAAAACATGTGGTGGGTTTTTTGGATTTTTTTGTTTTTGTTTTGTTTTGTTTTGTTTTGTTTTTTGGTTGGTTGGTTGTTTTCTGTTTCTTATTTGGAACAACCTGAAACAGATATTCAGCTACTATGGGGAAGCACAGGATGCAGGTGAAAATATGACCCACTCTTATAAAAGAGCCAAACTTGTTTTCCCTAAGTTAGTTGAAAGTGATATGCCCTCATTCCCATGGCAAGGAACATTTCCTTTAGTGCAGCTGACAAGTTTTTCAAGGTGTTTCTGCACATCCTGTAGGGAAAGCAAATTGTCATCAAAATTGAAAATTCAGAATATGGGGTTTTTTTCCCCTGAAGGTCCTTAGGGCTCTTGAAATGCTAAGTAGAAGACTGAGCTCAATGCATATGGAGGAGATTTTCATATTTTAAAAGACAGACAGAGTGTCAGCCGGCAGATGCAGCAACTCCAAGAATCTTCAAAAAGGCAGAAGCAGAAAAGTTTACTGCTTGTTTGGCGGACACATTATTTTAGCCTGTGTTCTGCAGATTGAGAGGCAGATTGCCTAGGGTCAGAGGGCGACCCTGCCCTGCAGCATGAGGGTTTTTTGGTTTTGGTTTTTTGGTTTTTTTTTTCAGTGCAAATTTACATGTGGCTGCAACCTGCCTCCTTAATGATGGATCAGCCCTTTGTGCAGGTATAAGCTCTGATTGATGGGGCACAGGGATAGGAGAGGAGAATGGAGAAAACAAGTTTATAAATTTGACATAAGATTTGAATCGCAGCAGGAACTCTGCCAGTCTCCTTAGGCATAAAATTGGACTGGCTAGAGATATGTACTGCATGTGTGATGTTTCAGCACTTATTGCTTTCATTATATCTTTACTTACTCAGTTAACAGACTACCAAACTTGCAAAATCTGGCAAAGTGGAAGATTTTTTTAACAAATTTTACAATGAGGGGAGGAGGAACTGGGAAAAAAAAAAAAAAAAGAAAGAAAATTACATACCAGATCTTCATCTGATGTAATCCACTATCATTTAATTGATTTCACTGAAGTTACGCTGATTTTCTCTAGCTGATGACCTGATTCAGTACTTTTGTTTTGCTTTAGTGTTTTGTGTATTTTTTTCCCTTCTGAACAAGCTGTGTTGACATTTCATGTTTCCTATTATTATTATTATTCCATCCTCTTCTTTGTTTTGGGAATTACATGGTTTATTGACTAAACAGCATTAGAAAATGAAAGTTAATGGGCCAAACTCTTCCCTAGTGCAACTTTATTGAGTTCAAGTTATATAGTTCAGGGATTTCTCCAACGAGGGTTATTGCAAAGGCTGATTCTATAATAAAAGGGAAGTTCACAGCTTTGTTGTCATTTCAATGGAAAGTAAATGTTGCAAGAAGACCAGTGCTTCCATCTTCAGCTGATATAATGAAACCTGAGGGTACTGAGCACAAAAAAGTAAAATCATACCTCGTTTTAATGGATTAGAAAAATCCTTTAATATTATCAAGAATGCATTTAATAATACTCCTGATCATGTCTACCTGTTCCCTAGAGCACTCTGAGTTGCACAGCCAACCAGAATGGCCACCTTCTCCACCATATCTTTATCAATGGCAACTGAGGGAAAGGCTTACTGACTGGTATGACATCTGTGCCAGATGAATTTCACCAGCAAAGTGAAACTCTGAGGATCTGGCTCCTTAAAATAGCAGAAATGCAGCACTAGTCTGGATCAGACTCAGAGAAAACAGGCTTTTATGGATGGGGAAAGAAAACCCAGAATGTTGTTCCTAACCAGGAGGGTTTTAGGACAACCTTCTCATGATCTTAGTCAATCCAAAACTCTTTTTGCTTGCAAACTGGAACTCACCGAGACAGATTGAAAGAGTTGGTGTTGGTAATAGTAAAAGATAGAATGGAATGTGTGAGGAGATGCCTTGAAGTCCTGGGTTTCTTTGAACACAAAGAATGATGTTGTTCTTGGACAGAAAGCTGGGGAAACAAGAACTGGACAAGTTTGTTCAGCAGTAGTGTCACTTAATGAGAAAAGGCCTGGCACACACATGGCAGCTAGAAAATACTATACTTCTTGCTGTAGCATTTAGGATCTAAGTCCTATAATAGCAGAGCATGGTAGAAATGCAGAAGGGTGGTTGACCTCTTCCTCAAAGAACCCTAATCCAAATCCAACAGTGATGACTTATGGGAAAATACAAAATCAGCTGGAGATTGAACCTGGTTAGATGAAACATTCCATAAACCCAAGTTACTGGTGCTCTGACTTTTTGAGTAGAGCTTTACACCTGGATTTGTGTAACCCACTGGGTGAGAATCCAGTGGGCCACGCTTGTAAGACCTTCAGCTCTCTATGGGGATACATGCTACTGGCCGAACACTCCCTTGTTAGACTTTGGACATTTGTTGCCTGCTCCATATGGTCTAGGTCCAAATGTTTTCTCAGCACTTTGCAGGGACAGCTTTGTTTCAAGGCTAGAATTGTGAGAAGGATCTGATTTGTACCCAAATGATACTACTAGGTTTGAATTTGACTCCAAATTAATATGGGTTTTTTTACAGCTAACTATTGTGCTGCATGGATACTTAAAATTATTCAGTATCTACAGCACATGAGTCAATGATGTTTTAATGCACCTATAAATAAATGGAAAATATACATCTGAAGAAAGGAAAGCTGTGTTCTTTTCTTAAATCCCATTATTAACCATTTTTAAAGGAAATATAACCACTTTGTTAGCTCCCTCTCCATTGTGGTTCTGAAACCCAGCCCACCATTGTAGCATACAAACCGTGGAAACTCTCTCTGCTGTACATCCAGCATGTAAAGTCTTCCTTGGAATATTACTAGAGGGAAAAAGGTGATTACCAATTAATTTTTGTTTCAGTTCATTAGTGACTAAAAGTCATTAACTTCCAACAGATGTACTAAGGGTTATGTATGGTTTTTAGTGGTCTCAGTCAGGTTTCCAGTGGAGAGATGTCCACATTCAGAAAAGATGAAACAAAGCCAGTCTGTCAACATACCTACTTTCAGAAACTTTGCTGAAAGACTTTGCCTAGAATGTGGGACCTGCCTGAACATCTGAATTGATCAGTCCTCTTGTTTATCATGATAGTCCCAATAGCAGGAAGTAGGTGATGTATGAGGTAGCAATGCCATCCTCTGGAAGATGGCATATATTTCTTAGTAGGATTGCAAGGTTACACATTCCTCTGTGGCTATCCATTGAGTATGAACTGCAAGTGATATTTTTGCTTCAAAATAAGAAAAATAACTTCATTCCCTCTAAAGAGAATCATTGTCAGCAGCAGAGCTCTCTATTGCTCCCACAGTTTTCTCAATGCTTCACCTCATCAGGCTTCCTGGACCTGACAAGCTATCAGACTGAAAAACAGAAAAGGGATGGATAGGGGAGACTTTAATGCATGAGCAAAGCAATGAAGAGTGTCAATCTCATGCTTCCTATAGGTTTTACAAGGACAAGAATAGCATAATATCGGTAAGTAACTAAATCTAGGTGTAGCTAGCCAGTTACTTAGAGTCTTCATGAGAGAAAAAATAGATTTCTCTTTCTGTACCTTTTTTCAGAAAATTTGTAGACACTTAACGTGTTCACACAAAATTGGTGTTTCAAGATCAAACACTCAAGTAAACGTCACATAATCAGCAACGTGTGGTTGGGCAGTGCAGTGGCAGAAAGCCAGGACCTGTCCCACTGCCCCGGACAGAGAGCAGGGCAGACTGGGGTGTGGCCAGGGCAGCTCCAGACCTTGGCATCAGGCGCCTCTATGTGGATGGGATATTAGCCCAAGAGTGGGAGTCGGCTCGGTGGATCTTATAGCTGGGCCAGGCAGAACTGTGGTGGAGCAGGAAACTGGTAACTATGGCATTGCTGGGACATAGAACTCCCTGAAATTAGGTCCTGGGCCTTACCACTAAGGACTATTAGTCCCTTAGGTCTGTCTCAGTTTCACCTCAGGTCTAGAAGGGACAGATTCCCTTTTTCTGTTGGCATGATGAAGGTCAGAGTTTGCTTCATAACATACTTGGAGCATCAGAAATCTTGACACTCTAGTTCACTTCCAGAACTTGTTCCTGCTGTAACATAAATGATGTTTTCTTCACAGCCTGCATGCTAGTTCATTGCTAGACTCCCTTCAGGAATATCATAGAATTGTTAGGGTTGGAAGGGACCTTAAAGATCATCTAGTTCCAACCCCCCTGCCAATGGCAGGGACACCT
>JAAGNO010003044.1:51837-76511 GCA_033439905.1 Ceryle rudis | reverse complement strand
AAAAGAAAAGGTAGAAAGGGGAGAAAGAAAGAAAGAAAGAAAGAAAGAAAGAAAAAAAAGCAGCATAAATTAAGCATGTTCCCTTCCACGCTAAATTGTCTGTAGTTATCACAACTGAATGTCAATTCACTAAGCCTGCTCAGGTACCTTTAAAATTTTCACAGTTCTGGTTTGGTCTCAACCAATAAATAACTTTCTCTAACATGAGAGCAATTGGTCGTATCTCCTTGTCTAGCTCTTCTTTAAAACTTAAAATGTTACAGGTTTCACTCACCATTAACGCACTTAGTAAATCTCTGAGTGGGATAGAGAAAAAAGAAGTCAGCCACCAAATTAATAATAATTTTCTGAAGAACATAATTGAAGCAGGAATAAATAAATCTCCAAGACTAATTTCTAGAGGCTGTATCTAAAGTATAGAGCAGATGTGTTTCACTGTGTACACCCAGCATCTACTCATCACCCAAATATATAACATATTGAACTACACTTTGATTCCTGCCCCTATCCCCCTACAAGATCACTTTCCAGTAGAAAACAGACAGCTGTAGAGAAGGAAAAGAGCTTACTGCTCAGATTCTCAGAATCCCTCTTGCTCCCACCCCCTTCTGTAGTTTAATCTGTCATACACCAAGCTCTTTAGCACGACTTGTGTTTGGCCTTATACGGGACCCAACATCCTCTATCAGCCAGTGAGACTGCTATCAAAGGTGTGGTTTTCAGAACTGAAAGAGACCTGGAGTGAACTTCCAGTTTCTGCCTAATCAACAATAGCAGTATGAACAGAAACCAAAACAACAACATTTGCTTAGTGGCTGATAAACATAGTATTTATTTATCAAAACATGCTGTCAAAGAACAACAGGATTATTACTTGAGCAATCAAGCCTGCTCTTAAACTTCACTCCAGGGAACGCAATCTATTCTGTAACAGCACACACCTGTAAAACTTGTTCTCTCAGCCTTTCAGGCCTTTACTAGATGCTTTTCAGATTCATTTGCTCTAGAAAATATTGACGTTTGGAATTTCAAATATTCTAACACCAGCTCTCCAAATACAGATTTTTTTGATAGTGGAGTCATTGGTTTTGACTTTATCATGAATGAAACATCCCAGTGCTGTGGAACGGCCGGTGGCCTGCTTTATCTGCAGGTAACTGCTGGAAGACACGCTCCAGCAGGTGACGCGGGAGCCGGGAAAGCCGTCGTGCCGGCATGCCGACCTGAACCGAATCTCTCGAGTCTACGTCCTCCTCCCTGTCCGCCGTACAGGTCCCTTTTCACCAACGCCCGTTCAAGGAACGCTCTAGGGGACAAATCTACGGACTTGGGCATCTCTGGGAGTCACGCAAGAACCATCACGACCTGATAACATTTGAGAAGGAGTGATAAGGGGGATGACCAGTGACTGCAACCGCGGTCACGAGAGTGATAAGGCAGCGAACGCCAGAGAGCGCAACTGCTACCGCTGCCGCCGGGAGCGGGGCGAGGCTGCCGGCCAGGAGCAGGAAGGAAAAGCCACGGCTGGCGGCGCGACCCTGCTCCCGAGCAGAAACGCTGCGGGGGGAAATCCTGCCACACTAAAGTTGCCCCCTGGTGGCGCTTCAACAGATAAATCAGAAGCCAGCTCTCGGGTGCCTCACCCAGAAAGCATTCCTGGGGGGGGCGGAACAACCAAAAAAAAAAAAAAAAAAACACCACGAAAAACAAAACACGAAACCAAAACCGCAGGAGCAGCCCCACCGCACACCCCGCTCATCCCTCCCTCCTCGAGCGGCTCCCGCCCAACTTCCCCTCGCGTACCGCGCCCCGCCGCCGGTACAAGGGAGGCGCGGGGCGCAAAGCACTGAGGCTCCTGCCAGCAGCCCGACGCAGAAGCTCCCCCCGTAGCCCTTCACCACCCCGCAAGACCCCCAGGCATCTGGGCAGGGTCTCCTCCCAGTCGCTCTCTAGGACCCTACGTGACTTCAACCCTCCTCTTCCGGCGGTACGCAGCAGACCCCACCCACAGCCAAGCGCGCACCGGTGACCGTGCTTTACGGCAGAGGAATGGAACAACCACTCCCCCCTCCGCCACCGGCCCGCTGCCTCACGATCGTAACGCAGCGCCTCGCTGCCGGGCGAGGCTCCGCCCAGCGCCGGCGAAGGGCGGGGCCGGGGCGGGACCGGCTGCTCCCGCCCGGCTGTCCGCCGGCACGGGCGGCTCTGGCGGCGGTCGGGGCGCTCCCCTCCGCCCTCGTGGCTCTGCTGTTAGAGCGGGGCGGCTCTCGCGAGAGGCGGCGCCATGGGGGTGCACGGCGTCAAGGCGGTGTTCTTCGACTTGGACAACACGCTGGTCGACACGGCGGCGGCCGGGCGGCGCGCCATCGAGGAGGTACTGCCCATGTCGTCCCCTCCCCCTGCCTCGGCCCTGCGGCTGTGGCGCCGCGCGTCTCCTTCCCCCTCCCCGCGGTGCCGCTTGGCCGGCACCGACACACGGCCGTTAACCGACGTTAACGGGGGCCGTTAGCGGACGCGGCGCGGTGCTGGGAGTGAGCGGGGCGCGCGGCGGCAGCGCGATGACGGGGGTCCCTTGTCTGTTGAAGGTGATAAATGCTCTGCAGTCAAAGCACCACTACCGTGAGGGAGAAGCACGCGTCATCTGCGATAAGGTCCAGGCTAAGCTTCTCAAGGAGTGTCACGATCCCGCCAAGATGTGCATCACCGACCTGCGGATTTCGCACTGGGAGGAGGCGATCCAAGAGACGATAGGGGGGGAGGCTAACCGAAACCTGGCCGCCGAGTGCTATTTCCTGTGGAAAACGACCCGGCTCCAGCACCTCACCCTGGCCGAGGACACGCGGAGCATGCTCACCGAGCTGCGGAAAGGGGTCCGCTTGCTGCTCCTAACGAACGGCGACAAACAGACGCAGAGGGAAAAGATCGAAGCATGCGCCTGTCAGCCCTACTTCGATGCCATCGTTGTGGGAGGAGAGCAGAAAGAAGAGAAACCAGCGCCATCCATATTTCATTACTGTTGCGATCTCCTGGGGGTGCAGCCCGCAGAGTGTGTTATGGTTGGTGACTCTCTAGATACAGATATTCAAGGAGGCCTCAATGCTGGCTTGAAAGCAACTGTCTGGTTAAACAAAGCCATGACTACCCCAGTAGATACCTCCCCAGTACCTCACTATATTATTTCTTCTGTTCTGGATCTTCCAGCAGTTTTACAGAAGATGGGGCACAAAATGAATGCTAAGTTAGGAAATGACCATATGGCTAGTAGTAATGAAGCACATTGATGGTTCCAGCATACAGTCAAGAGACATGCTGAGCTGTTAGGTGACTCGTGCTCTTTTAAAAAAAATCTGACCCTAGGATTTTGAACACATGTATGGTATGCTTTCTTAAACAGGAGATGGATGAATAGGAGCACAATTGTAAGTGAAAACAGGATAGAAACAAATAGATTAATTTAAAAGATGTGAGTGCAGTTAATTTAGAACAACTGTCTCTGTCTGGAAGTGATTTTGACAGACTGTGGCTAAAGTCTATCTGTCTCTGACCTAAGTTGCTAGTCTCTTGTTTTTATAGTGGAAAAGAATATTTGAATGTTTTGATCTTTCACATGCTTTGCTGACATGTAAGTTGAGCAGAAGCTTCGGTTCAGACCTTGTCTGCAGTGTGTAAAAGAAGGCAAGAAAGAACGTTGTACAATCTGGTAATCTTCACAATTGATCTGCAGTTTATCTCAGGAACTGGAGTGAATTTTGCTGTTTCTAAAACCAGAATTTATTATGTATCAGACCATTAGAAAATGCTCCACCTTTGATCCTTTTTCAAGTTTTAGATTTTTTTTCAGACTTTGCAGTGACTTCTATGAAATCTGTACCTCTTGCCAAAAGTACTTAAATGAACATTAAAAATTTGCATTTGTAAGGGGACCATTTATCAGAGGGACTTGATAGATAAATTTTTACTTTATATTCTCTTGGTGCTTATGCAGATATGCAGTATCCCTGTAATTCAAATTATGATTTTTGTTGGAATGTAATTGATAAAACAAGGATATTTTAAATTCTCTTACTCTGCTGTCAAACTCTATAAAAGCTAATATTATTGTTCCGTCTGATTTTATTAGTGAATTTTGACCAGACTTCTTGGAGAAACTGTTCTTGGTCTTGCTCAGGTGAATGACTACTCAGATTCAACTGCAGGATCAGTGCTTTTTTTGACAGTTTTAATGGCACTGCTATACAATCCCTCCTTACTCCAGTTTCTACATGTATTTCATGTGATTCACTCTGGAGGAAATATGAGCTAGTTGTTTCTAAATGGCTTTCATGACTCTCTTCCAGGAAATTGGAAAATTACATCATATGTTTTATGACAGTGTGTACAACTTTATAATGTGTATATTCTGTTTCCACTAGATGCAGGAGATGACTCTCTAAAACACTAAGATTTCTCTTTCCCAGATCATTATCTTAATATTTTTTTTTTTCTGTACTTCATATTCTTACTCTATAATGGGAAAGTATTGACATATTAAATGGAAATGTAAACACTTGTTGGAAAACCTGTGTTTTTCAAAACCTATTTGCTATATCTATGTTGGCCTGAATATCTGACCATGTATGAGCAATCAAAATTTATATTTTAGAATAAATCCATGACATACGTTTTGAGAATGGGGATATCAAGGTGCTGGCAGAAGAATGTCTAGCATGTGGGCAGCAATCAAAGATCAGCACAAAGTACAGAAACCTACCAGGAAATGGGTGTGTAGAAGGAATCCTATATAAAAGAAAGGCTTCTTTGTTTAGCTTATCTTAAATTCATGTCACTGTAGTTAAGTCTCACATAGGATGGCAGATTCAGATTAGAGGAGGCTATTGCTGACCTGGGTTAAGTTGTTTGGCAGAGTTTAGGCTGCATCAAAATATGTTGCTCCTACATTAAGGGAGAAAAACAAAACAACCCAAAAAATGCTCATTAAAGTTTGAACCCCTTTCATCCAATTGTTCTTTAGAAAAGGTAAAGCACTCCAGGTTCTTCATGTTATCTAACCCAGGCCTTTGAGGATCAATAGGCAAAGGTAGGTCCCACCTGTAACTTTGAGGAAATGGGCACGTGGCAGTTACTGTACCAATTACAGGGGTACAGTAAGTTGCTCCATGTACCATGAGCTGGTAGGGCTGACTTGACGTACCTTTGTTACTGAAGTAAGAGCCAGAAGTCAAGATTCTTATTTTGCATTTGGAAGAGCATGAAAACAGTCACTGGTTTAGCTGATGTGCAATGCACTGCTAGTAACATTCCTTACAAGCAAGAATTGAGAGAAAAATAAAGATCACGGAGCCTATGAGGAATATTGTGTAACAATAGAAATGTATCCAGAAGATTAGATGTTGCCCTGGAAAGAGGATGTATTTGGAGTGATGTGTTTTAACCATACTGTCTGATGCAAAACCAACAACTTTGCTTACAACAGCATCCCAAAGGAGCTGCAGTGTAACTGCGTTGTTTGCACGACATCAGTGTAATAAAACTTAGGTCAGAACGAGGTTTTTGGTACAGCTGAGATTTAAAATAACAGAGTAATAATTCACAGTTCCGTCTATGAGCTTGAAGGGTACATATATGACAGGTTAGAATTTTTTAATAAAAGTTAAGGCTCCTATTCTCTTGCCACAGCATCACTCTGAAGCAGGATGCTGAGCCTACTTACTGTATAAGGGGTCTCTTGTTTTAGAAGAGACAGCTCTTTGTTTTGCAAATGGCCAGCAGTTTTCTTAAATCTATGAATCTATGAAAAACCACTGTAGCTGAGCACTTCAGCTGATAGTGTGGTTGGTAGAGGCCATACCCAAGTGTGTTTTTTCCATTGCTGAATATTGTACCAGGCTGGATGTGACTACCGGTGTCCAGAGAGGGCAACAGTGTTGTTAAGTTGCTTCTATAAACAAGAAGAAACAATAGAAGGGATTTCTCTGTCTAGGGGAGCAGTTACCCAAGGAGATGGATTAGGTATGTGGAGTATCTTTGAATACTCAAGATGTTTTTCTTGGATGGAGCTCTTATGGAAAGCCTTATGAAAAATAATTGTATTGGACAAAATGGAAACTTAAATGTAGTGAGTGATGGGATACTTTTCAGATCAGAAGCAGGAGTAGTTCAATAATACAGTCTATATTCAGTTCCATTTGTTAGTATTATGCTCTTTTAGCTAAGTTGTCTAGTTTAAATTTTATTGCTAAAACACACTAAATAAATGAGGAAAAAGAAATTCCATCTATATGTTTTAAAATCCTTTTTTTTCAGATGATTATTACCTCCCGAGGTTAGTCTACAGTAACTTTGACTTTAGTGAAATGAACTGAAACAGTGGTTTAATGCAAAGTGTATTTTAATTCTTGATTCAAAATATCTCATGTACTAGTCTAATAAAAGTATTTTGTTTATAAAACATTTTTTTTAATGTTCTGTGTTACTGTGGATAACTGTATTTGTGATCAGGTTTACATCATTTTTGTTCATTTTTTAAAACTGCACAGAATTAGGCTTCAGTATCTGTGACTTCACATTTAGTTGTGTTGACTGGGTGTGTCATTGCAAACAGAGGCTGGAACATAATTATGTATTTATGAAGCTTCTTGGCTGGGCTGTGTGTATTGAATCCCTACCTGCAGTTCATTGCTGGTTGAACCTGACCTGCCAAGCTGAATGCCAGCACAAAATATGCCTATGTGTCCTGACCTCATGGCACTGGCTGCTGCAGCAGCCTAACAGACTGCAAAGCAGATAAGAAACAGTAATTGCAAACCCAGGGGAGGGTGGGAGGTTGCTCACCTACTGTCTCAGCTGCAGAGAAGCAAGCTGTCTCGATAGTTTTCTGTTGGGTAATGGAACAAATGGTCCATCTTCTGGACCCGTAGAGATAGGTGGAAAGGTACTAATGATACTCTAGACGAGGGCAGGGTGTTAAACTGAGTAAAGGGGGACTCTGGCTCCATTGTGGGCACTTGGCTGTGCCAGCTCGCTGTCTGAAGTATCTGCACAGCACAGCATCTCTGGTCTTGTTGAGGAAGTTTTGTATGTGTAAGGCATTAAGCTGGACAGTGACAGCTTCAGAAATGGTGACGTTTTCTTATGCACTTCGAAGCTTTGTACTAAAGAGTTCTTAGAAGGTGACTCAAATGTTTTATACAGGAGATAAGTACCTTCATTAAGTTAATGAAGAAAGATATGATGTTTGGATGGGGTCACAGCTAAGGGTTTTCATATTTATTTCCTGAATACAGAAAATTGACAAATTCCTGTGCCCCAGCTAACCTGAGACAGTTCTATTTGTCTTTTCCTCTGAAGCTGCTGTTAATTGACAACATCAGTAACAGGGATTTGAACTAAACAGAAAGTGGTCTGATCCATCACAGCAGTTTCTTGTGTTCATATATGTAGTGATTCTTTTTTTCAACTTCAGCTCTGAAGTGTGGGGGATTTTACTCCCAAGGTTATCTTGAGGCCTTTAAACAAAATTTTAAATCCTCCCTTAATTCTAACAAAACTCATCATCTGGATATCATTTAAACACATTGAGAAGTACAACTAATAGAAACACAATATATCTCTGCTGTATGTAGCGGTATACTCTTCTTTTGTGCACAGCTTTTACCATCAGCCTTGCAGTGGGATTGTCTCCATTATAACTCGCTTTCTAGATCATGCTGTGCACATACAAGAGACATAACAATGCAGAGATTATGTCAGCTGTGTCTAAAGCGAAAACTGCAACTTTCTGCCTATGTTGCAAGGGACCTAGACACAGAGGATCACGTTGCCTGCTCCCTATAGCATATTTTGTGCTTTTATTCCATCTACTGAAAACAAGGTTGCATGAGAGCCTTCTGCTGAACAGGTCTCAAATGGCAGAAAAAAGATGTTTTTTAAAAAACATAAAATTGTACTGTGGTGCTAATATATGCAATTTCAGTCCTTTAGAAGTGCAAGCCATATTTCTCAAGTCAACATCCAAACAAATACCAGATAATGGGGTCTAATTTAACATAGGAAAATTCTGCCATTTACATGAAGAATTGTATGCTTATTTCTACAAGATCACCTGCAAGTGACTTTTGCCTTCCACTTCTCCCTCAGCTAACTGATCTCCATCATCTATTTCATCAGTTTTATTTCTGTATCTTTCTGAATCACGATGACATCTAGCACTTGGGACAAAGTTTACGGAGGACTGCAATATAAAGTAATGGAAGTGAGCCAGCTCTTGTAGCAAGATCATGTCAAGTATTTACATTTATTACCAACTCCTTGGCATCTGTGTGCTACAAGCGTGTGTTTGGGCTATGTTTGTTTTAAATGGTCTTTCCTTCAATGAAACTTCCATAATGCAAGTTTAAAATACCAAATCTGAGATACTTTTCTCCAGGTTTCAAAATAAGTGTTGATGATTAGTTGAGAAGTGAATGTTGTGAGGAAAACAAAACTACTCATCATTTCAGCAGCATCCCAGTATTTGTTCAGTCTGTTCATCACTGGCTGACATCATTTTTCTGTCAACTATGTTCAAGAACAGCTTTGTCACACTGAGAAAATCCAACTTCTTTACGTTTGGGAAACAACATTACTAGTCAACATGAAAGAAACTACGTATGCAGCTTCAACTGCATTTTAATATATATTTTATTTAAAGTATTTAATGTATAATGTATGTGTGTATAATGCATATTTTTGTTATTTTTTCTATTTTGCCCTGGAAACGATTCTTTTGCTACCCTGTCAATATTGCAAGAATGTAATAAAATACAGGGCAAGTAAGGTACAGAGATGCATCAGAGTATATGTGACTGTGGTCATCTAAGAGCTATGCTTTGCATCAGAGATTTAGGAATTTGGTTTTTACTTTTCAGTGATTCTAGGAAATCACTTAGAATAGTTATGTCTCAGTTTCCCCAGAAACAAAGGTGGAAAGCATGAAGATGAAGTGGAAAGCATTTCAATTTATCTTGTTTTCCAGTCAAAATCCACCCTGGTGAGCATCAGATAAGCAAATTTTTATTGACTTGTGTTGTTTCTGGGTCTGTTCAATGACACTGCATTCAGGCAGATATGGGAAGACTGTTTTCACAAGGCAGTGACCGGTGTAACAGAAAAGTCCAAGTGGAAGTGAAATCCTTCGGTCAAAATAAATCAACTACTCAAATACATATTTTATTAGTTCTTCCACTATACAAGTATTGCAGTATATTCTTGTTTTATTCTTTTCCTGAAATAGGTAAACAAATGCCCTCAAAGTTACCATGCTCTTTTCATCAGAGCACTGATGTGTTATAGGTCTGCCTGTTCGATAAAGCCAGGCTTAACCATTTTCATTTGTGCTACTGGTTGGGTGGTCTCTGCTGTTAATGATGTGGCCTGTTAAATCTCACTGGGGTTAGGATTTATCAGGAAGTCTGCAGTGGATGGACTGACAGCCTTTGTTTTTAAACTGTTGATGCCTTCCATTGTGTTTTGTTTCAGACATTTAAAAGAGAAGTGTCCTGAATGTTCTAAGTCCTTTTTTTCCTTTCAGGAAGAAAATGCATAAACAACACAAACAGCTTGTTTATTTTACTTTCAGTAAATGTAACTGGGCAAAAAATACCTTTTTTTTTTTTTCTTCCATCCTTCTCATCTGAAAGCATTTTAAAAGGTATCTAATCTTGACGACTAAGCTACTTTGATATATTTTGTGAAAAATTATATATCTGTTTTGAAAATGGCTACCGCTGCAGGCAGAGGTTCATCTTAATATTGTATTATTATTATAGTTTTTCACTGTATTTCTATGCTGTATCTCAAAATGAAAACAAGCCCCTACCTTAGAAATATTTTACTTTGAGATAAATCTACCAGGTTAACATTTTATTTTATTTTATTTAGAATACTGTGCCCCTTGTTTAACGATGTACTGTCCACCCAAACAACTTCCTTTTTTATTTTTTTCTCGAGCTTGTAGAGCAGCAGAGTCCGTAGAGCAGCAGTGTTTGTGCATATTTTCAGGGTAAGCAGCATGCAATAGGTGTATGCAAAATGCAGAGGAAAAAAAACCCTGTGGCTTCTAATAGCCTCCGAGTTAGGATTTGCATTCCCAACATTTTACAGGACTTGGCAGCTTTTAGGTTGACTTAATAGCCTCTCTGCAGCTTAAGTTCTTTCACCAGTGAATGACAAAGATGCTTTTGAATGCTGCATAATATTTTTTTAATATGCTTCCAGGAATTGTAATTGGCTTGTATTCTCCAGTTTTGTCACAGTACAACTGTCCAGTTATCAGCAGGTTCATGCTGGCATAAAACATTTTAAGGGTATCTAAAAATAGGCCTCACTGTTTTTCTATTTTCTGTTATGAAGGACCAGTGCTGTATTTGGGGTTGTAGGCACTTGCTCTATAATAGGGGTTTAATTATGAAAATTACTTTTTTTTGTTTTTCCTGTAATGCTGAGTGCTGAAGTGATTCCTTAAGGAATCACGGTGCTGCTAAGAATCCTTTCCACATTGAAAAAATGCAACTGTATTTTAGGATATTTTTTGGGTGGCTAACTTAGGACTGAATAAAAAAAAAAATTAATAATAGGACCATTTCTTGATTATGAGGAGTTAGAGTCTGAAGAAGAGCTGAAAAGAAACTCCTACCATTTTGTTATTTAAAAATACACTCTGTTTATTATACTCACAGTTACTCATCTAGGTTTCTTAAAATCATTTCAGTATTTTTATATAATACACATTTAAAAAGAAATCAATAACAAGAATTAGTAGTCTGTTGGAGACTTCATTCTCATTTTCAGTGTTTCCTCAGCAGGTGGCATTAGAGGTTTGTTAGATGTAGATACAAGCACAGCATTTTGTTGTTTGGGGGTTTTTTTTCCTGTTCTCATTTTATTTTTTCCACCACTGTTTTAAAATCAAAACATACCTGGTACCCATATATGAGGTGTTCTTTTCACTTCATGCTGTCCTCTAGACATCATAAATTATGATCAGATCCTATTTTACTAGGCATTATAAACATACATGGCAAAATAGCCCTGCTTAGAAGAGGTTGGGATCTAGGTGGATAAGTATTATCTTTATTTTAAGTCTGAGGATCTGTGTTGTATTTTACAGATTGCACAACAGTCAGATGAAAAAGAGCCTGACTAGGAGAATCAGCAACAAGTTTTTCATAACATCATGATGCCAAAAAAAATCCAGTCTTCAAAAGTACTGGTGCACTGTGCTTGAGCTGAATTTGGTTTATATCATGTAGGTGTTGGATTTATTTAAGAAAAAGGAGGGTTTTTTCCTCCAACTGATACAACAGTGGCATCTTCATGATTTTAAAATTCTCCCAATGAGCTCCTCTTTCTATAATCAGACAATACGCTAACACTTTATTTCTATGAACTCATATAAAGGATTACTATAAACTGTTGCCTGCTACTACATTGTATTTTTCTCACTCTATGGAGTTCTTGGCTACATCCCCAGACCAGAAAATTAGGCCATGGTTCTAAAGTCAGCACACCCTTTTCTATTTGGGCACCTGAAAATGTGGGCTAGTTTTCATTTACAAACCCCATGACACTGTGTTTAGCATCTCCCCTTGACTACTGACTTGAATTGTGGCACTCAGTGATGCCTTTTGGTACCTGCATGAGTAAGCCTTGACAGCACGCAGGAATTTCTGCTGCATTTTTTCCTCAATGCTCAGCAGGTGGCAGTTGAGGATCAGTTTTCAGCAGAACCAGACCCGAGGCTACAACATCCCTGAGCAACTCTGGTAGCCCATCAACCTCTACCTCTACCCCAGTAACCACATTGATCCTAAGCACATAGAAAAACTGATCGACACCTGCAGTGGGCTTCTGCATTTCAGAAACTTGTACCACAATGTATAGGGCTCACCAAGTGCAACTTGTACAGTATATACGTGACACTCATCAGATATACGGTGTGTAGGAAGGCCAACTGTCTAATCTTCATGCTGTGAGCCTCTGTGTGTGCTGCTGTTGAGCCATCTGCATCTCAGGGCCACCAGATCACCAGCAGCACGGCTGGCCCTGCTGCTACTGCTCCAGTAAACCAGAGTAGGAACACCTATAAAAATCCCCAGATTTTGTCCTGACAGAATTTATATGATGACAAAGAGAAAATGTCCAGAGAGGTAAAGGTACTGCCACTGTGAGGTACAGAAATAACTGCTGTTTTCATGTCAGCAGAGAGGGAACAAGACTCGGAAAACTGGAGTGACTGGCTGATGGTCACACATCAAGCTTGGGGTAGAGATGGGGCTCACAACCAGATATGTCTAGCCCTGGAAAGTGCAAAACTTCCTCTGAAGGTCTTTGAGGCCAAAGTCAACAGCATGGTGGCAGGGTCTGTCCATATGATGAGAATAAACAGAGCAGCATAGGAGTGGTTGAAAATGTTCAGTTGCACTGAGCAACTCTTCTCACCTGAAAGCATGACTCTGCAGGCAAAGTATTGCTATGGGGAAGCACCTCTGACAAGTAATTGTAAATCAGGCTACACACTCCTGAAAGCGTCTCCTGAGAGGGCCTGGAACATTTTGGGGCTTTCTCAATAGGCCTAGTGTTAGAAGATGTCTTTCTCCATGTCATCAGATGTTTGTATGGACAAAATACCTTTACACAATGCCCAAGATCTTCCCTTGATGCTTAGAAGGCAGGGAGCTGCATTGCCCATTTGACACACACACCCCGTATGTGGGGAACGCAATAGTTTTAAAGGATCTTTGTGCCTCACTCAGGCCAGAATGACACAAAATACTGAAAGTTTGGAAGAGTGGGTGTTAATGATCAGTGCAGCTTTGACCACTGAGATAATAAAGATCTGTGTTAACAAGACTGACTAGGAGTTATGTGCCTCATGCTTTATTTGCTACCCTACTTTTCCTGCCCATCCATCTCCTCTCTCTTGTTACATCCACTTTTCAGGATGTGCGTGTTAAACTCCCCAGGATGAGCAGTCTTACTACAAGTTTCTACAATGCCTATCATAAAATAATCCCAGGAGGTTGGCCAGTGCATCATGCCCAAAGTAAGCACAGCTAATAATTGTTTTCTTCTAAGGAATAGCATTTCTTCATTACACAATGAAAAGCAGACTTCCTAAAATCTTCAGTGCTTTTCCATGCACCGAAGACAGCAAATTTAGAAGGTAAAAATGCCATAATCCAACATGACTGTAGTTTCCCACAGGTCATGCCAGAGAAATAACTGATATTTGTCCTCTTCTTACTTGTTGCTCTTTGGTTTAGGCTCCAGTTGTGCTTTCATTGGGGTGGATAGAGAAATACTCTGTTAAGAGCAACGCATGTATGACTAAAGTTAAGTTGTGGAAAAGTCTGTCCTGCTGCTTGAGAAGTAACTGGTATCACATGTCCCTGACAAACATTTTAGCTACTGTCTGTTACCTCACTGTAGTGAAGCTAACCAGGGGTGATGTCCTCTCCTACAGATCAAAGTCAGTGGGAATTCCCTTTGAGCAAAAGTAGCAGCTGTTACCTCTGAGAGGCTGAGGGATCATGTTTACCTGGAATTTCCCAAGACAAAGCCCATAGCTGCTGGCAGGTATTTGTCAGCATGTGTCAGTCTGGCGTGCAGAAAATGAATACATGGTATGTATAGTAGTGAGAGCTTTAACCTGAATACTGCTGGGAGGAAAGCAGAGAAATCCTGGGCAGTGATGCCCCAGGATCTCTGTGGATGAGCACGAGGTATATGGGAATTACATCAATATCAGGAAACAGGGACATCCTACACATTAAATGGACAATTAATTCTTGCAGCAAGTCATGACTGCCAAAATATAAACGGCTTCAGAAATATTAAACCAATTTGTGGAGGATGTATCCGAAAGAATACACTGAACAGAATAGTCTGGACACAGCTTATCCCTCTTGTGTCTATCATATCGATGGCCAGCAGGTAAAACTGCTTACCAGGGAATGGAACAGTCTACAAAATCCCTTACTTCCTATCCCCTTGCTCAGTCATCTACTGCATGCCACCCTTGCAGACAGCACACTAGACTGACTCACGGAGCTGGCCCCAGAGAGATGTTTTCATACAGTATTTTCTCCCATAAAATCTCAAGAAAATATCCCCAGAATAAAGATAAAATGTATATATTTGCATATAGTTTGCAGGTCTCATTTAGAAAAGATTATATGATATGCAGTGCTTACACCTTGCAAACAAATACTTCAGGAAAACAGACAAAACATGCAGGTATTTCACATACAAGTACTGTGACTGCTGGTACCTACCACCTTCATTACTTCCCAGCTTCCAACTGACACCTGGAGGAAAAGTTTTCAAATACACTTGTGGGTCCTGCCTAGATCACACAGCACATGCAATCTCCATAACTGCTATTTAAAATGTCCCGTGGAACTATGTGGCCCAAAGAAAATACCTGAGATAAGTCATATGGAAAGAAACATCTCACCCCTACCTTATACAAAACTGTAATGCACATTCCTAATTCAGAATAAAATATAGACCACCACTTCTCTGTGCGAGAATGCTTCCTTCAGATGATATTTACTCAGTTACGTTGCCACTGCTCTCCTTAAATTTTTCTAAGTGGAGCTTTTTATGTTTAGTACGTTTCCAGGTGTGGGCCTTTAACACCTCTCTGGGCAACCTTCTCCAATGTTTCACCACCCTCACTGTAAAAAAATGTCTTCCTTATATTTAGTCTACATCTACCCTCTTTTAGTTTTAAACCATTACTGCCTATCACGTCATAACAGGCCCCACTGGAAAGTTTATCCCAAACTTTCTTAGAGGCCTCTTTTTTAAGTACTGAAAGGCTGCAGTAAAGTCTCCCCAGAGCCTTCTCTTCTCCAGGCTGAACAACTCCAACCCTCTCAACCTGCCCTTGTAGAAGAGGTGTTCTGGCCCTCTGACCATCTTTGCGGCCCTCCTCTAAACCCACTCCAACGAGTCCATGTCTTTATGGTGGAGGCCTGAGCTGGACACAGTACTACAGGTAGGGTCTTGCCAGAGCAGAGTACAGGGGGAGAATCGCCTCTTTGACCTGCTTGCCACGCTTCTTTTTGGTGCAGCCCCAGATACAGCTGGCCTTCTGTGCTGCAAGCACACACTGCTGGGTCATCTTGAGCTTCTCAGCAACCAACACCCCTAAGTCCTTCTTGGTAGGGCTGCTCCAAATCCCTTCATTCCCCAGCCTGTATCAATACCATGGGTTACCTCAACCCTGGAACTCTCATTTGGCCTTGTTGAACCTCATGAAGTTCACACTGACCCATTTTTTGAGCTGGGATGGCATCCTGTCCCTCAGGTCTGTCAGCCGCACCACTTGGCTTGGTGTCATCTGCAAATCTGCTGAAGGTGCACTCAATCCCTCTGTCTAGGTCATTGATGAGGATATTAAACAGCACTTGTTCCATAATGGACCCATGAGGGACACAACTTAGAGCTGTTGACCACCACCCTCTGGTTGTGACCACCCAACCAATTTCTCATCCATGGAATGGGCCACCCATCAAATCCATACCTCTCCAATTTAAAGAGAAGGATGTTGTGGGGACTCTGTTAAAGGCCTTACAGAATTCCAGATAGATGACACGTATAGTAAACACAGTACTGTTGATGACTGGAGCCAGAAATAAGAAATTTTTAAAATATTGCTTTAAAGAATATATTTTTATATGTGGACATGAACGATTTGCCTCTCTAAATGTGGAATTACTGGATGTTACAGCTTTTGATGTGAACTTTGTCCTGGGAAGAAGTTCCAAGTAAAGCTACACACTGCACAAGTTTCAGTCTAAAACAGCTCTCACAAAGCAAGCAGAGCCTCTGTGAGCCTACAAAGATTTGAATGTGTTGCAAGCACCATCAGTCTGCTCACAGGTTTAAAGTTAGGTTTGTACTTTAGTACCCTGTTTAAGCAGAGCCTCAATGACTTGTGCATGCGATAAGCATGAGCATATGCAACTGCAGATGGTCCCCTGACCTTGTTCATTAATACAGCCGTGGTCATCTTCATATACTTTTTAAACATTCACATGGACCTTTTTACCCTTCCCCTTCTCCTGCAGTGCCTACTAACATTTTTCCGCTGAGGTTTTCCAACAACTTGTTCCTAGAGAGTCTGCTCAGCTTTCCCAGCTTGTATATTTCTTAAGTCTGAATTCTATCACAAGCTTGCAGAAACTAACAAAGAAATAGCACTTGTTTAGATTACATCTGTCACTATAATACCAGCTGATCATATAGTAAGCAATCCTTGTTAACAAACAGCACTAGATATATTACCACATAATAAGCATAAACCACAAACAGATTATATCATTTTGATGAATAAACAGAATCACTATTATTTCCAGCACCAAGTGTCAGTAGGTGTGTTTCTCAGTCTCTGTTTGGTGTTAGACTATGTTCCAGAAATTATCTGGAAATATTTACACTTTCACATATATTCTAATTTTCATTATTTGGTCACTGTAACCATCTCAAAATTAGTTTCCACAGACCCCCGTCGAAGCTTAATTGTCTAATTTTGTGTTACACAATGATTCAGCAGTAATGGCTTAAAAAGCTTTTTTTTGTGTACACAAAAATCAGTTCCTTGCCACTGCCAGCCTAAACAAACTGTGGCCTCTTTCCAGAAAAAAAAGAAAGGAACTCCTTATTTGAACCCAAGATGTTGTTGTAAGTTTATCTTAATGAGGCAGTTACAGTCTTCAGCACTCGTTTTTTAATTATTTGAAGGAATCCTCTCAGACCCAGTGAAATAGCATAGTAGGATATTAATCTGGGCTAGAAAAATCCAATTATCAGAAACAAGCGAGCAGCTTTTCTAAACAACATCCATTACATTCTGCAGGATCCCAGTTTTAATTAAAACAAACAAAGCTCTGGTGTTCTGGGTACTTTCCAGTCTGGTTCAGGCTCAGCTGCCAGTTCTGCCTTCCTTTGGCTTTATCTATATTCAGAGTCATACCAATTTAACTCTCAAGCAGTTTTTAATCACATTTAATGAAATAGATGCTAACTGCTGCAGAAATGCACTTAATTTGATTTAAATAAGGTTTATATCAGCCTACTTAATTGAATTTATCACCACCTTCAACTTTTAAAATTGAATAAGGAGCATCTTCAGATTATATTACTAAATTTAAATCATACAGCATTAATTTTGAACGTAAATGTCACCTATGCTAGGGAACTCCAGTTTTGGGAAAGGACTTAGGCAGCTACATCCCGCATGGAAAGACCAGAAGGAGAACTCCACAAATCACCATCTTGGGGCTGGGAAGAATTGGGGTGTAGGTTTGTACCAAGAGCTGCTTCTTGCACTGTGAAACTGGAGCTGGACAGGAATTTAATGTACTGCTAACAGATTTAGGATGACATTTCAGTGAATAACAAATAAATGAACTGCAGACTATGTTAAAAGGATGGGGTAAAATATTGAATGAAACTGGTGTGACATGATAGCATAGATGAAAAGACAGTTGTTTTCAAAAGCTGACAGGCATTTCTGTTTAATACACCAGAAATAAAAATGAAGGTATGTGCACATTCAATTATACCTGACCCTAAGGACATATGGTCCTTACCCAAAGTAGCAGGAGTTCTAAATAAATAAATTGCATAAGGCAATATTCGTCAATTTATAAAAGAATAGCTCTTAAGTGATGAACTGGCCCTACTGGTTACAGGATACCTTCTTCTGATGGATACCTTCTGCTAAAATAACAAAATAACTTCCTTATCCTAGATGGAAGCAAATCTCCTTTTTTGAGATCTTAAACTAAATGACTCATTCTCTCACAACATGTTGATAATGTTTCATCCAACTCAGCTAAGCAGATCCAGCCACAAGCAAAGAGACCTTTTTCAGGAGGACACCTATTTAAAAGGAACTTTAATGCTGCAGGTCATGAAAACCTAATCTGTTTTCAAAGCAAATTATAATCTGATACTATTAACAAGCTTTTTGCCCTTGCCTGTTCAACCACAAAGCAATCTCAAACGGTTTTGCCTGTATTTGGAATTCCCCCTTTATCAGCTACTCTGCACACTCCTTTAAATAACCTATTGTCATTGCAGCAGAGACACTATTTCTTATTTTAAGGATCCAGCAGATAGGACAAAAATGCTACTGCAATGTATTGAAACATCTGCACAAATGAACAGCGGAGGAATTTCTTTTAGTGAATTCAGTGTGTCCAGAGACTGCACCACCACTCCCAGCAGCTAGTAGTACTACCCCTCTAGGTCACAGATGAAGCAGCTCCCGTTTTATTGGCTTTCACCAAGGCTGAAAAGAACATACTGCTTCCTATGTCACTCATCCCACACTAAGAGGAGGGTGGCACAAGCTTTACATCCCAAGATGGGTGCAGATTTACAGGACTTCTAATTCCTCCACAGTAACTGAAAGCTGCATTTACCCTTCTTTTTAATTTGCAGTATTAAATTTTGACTTGTTTGGAAAGTGTAAATGTCACGGTTTGATCCGAGCTGGTGTCAGCTGGAATACCCTCACTGAAGACAGGCAAGTTCTGCTGGTGAACATCACCAAGCTTCCATGGTAGGATTGTCTCCTCAGGTTCATAATATCCCCAGCTAACTGATATTTTGGGTGGGTTTTGACTTCTGCAATGACACTACAAGAATTACCACTGCAAATCAGAACAGTCTACTAAGTCCACCCCCCATTCTTGACAGCTGTCAATACCAGGTGTTTTTGAGGACGATGTGGGAGATATACTCAGCAGTTTCCATCAGACTGGAAAGAACTCAATTGTGAATGCAGTGAAGCAAGAGGACACAGACTCCTTATACACAGACAAACTATTACAGCTCTCTGTAATGCTTATTTTTATTATTTAACTACCTGATCTGATTTTGTTTTTTACCAGTTCTGCCTGTTGATACTAGTCTTAAAGTTCTTTACCAAATTAAGATGCATTTTAGTCTTTCCTGTACATATGCACCATTAAAGTAATGATCAAATTAATATTTTTAAATATCTTCATGTCATTATTCTTTTAGGAAAACATGCTGAACTAACCTCTAAACCACACCTGGCTCTACCTATCTGTAGTATTCCACTTTACATACACCTCCTCTTCAAACCCTAAGTAATACTATCATCTCTACTTTTACTTCAGATGAAAGGCTCTTATTTTCCTATACTATTGTCTTTATTCTTTTTATTTTTCCATCTGTCTTTCCATCTGTTCTTAAAGGGGGCCTGTAAGAAAGATGGGGACAATCTTTTTTAGCAGAAACTGTTGCAACAGGACAAGGGGTAATGGTTTTAAACTAAAAGAGGGTTGATTCAGACTAGATATAAGGAAATTTTTTTTACAGTGAGTGAAACAATGGAACCAGTTGCCCAGAGAGGTGGTAGATGCCCCATTCCTGGAAACATTTAAGATAAGGTTGGATGGGACTCTGAGCAACCTGATCTAGTTAAATATGTCCCTGCTCACTACAGGGAGGTTGAACCAGATGACTTTTAAAGGTCCCTTCCAACCCAATCCAAACCATTCAATAATTCTATGATTCTATGATCATGTTCTAATTGAGTTTTTCATTATTGAACTCCTTATTCCTAGTTATCTTTCTTGGGTTTTCTTAGTTCTAGTTTTGAAAAGTCCTGAAAAAAAAGTCTCTGAAATAATTACATGGAAGTGAGGATAATGCAGAGACAATTACACTCTGGCATGATTTACCTAGCTCGGAGAAGTTATAGCCTTTTCAGAGAACACACTCTGAAGCAGTTAAGTTTCATGGGAAAACTGAAAGAACTTAATTACCTTGGAGCACACTACTAAGTTGCCACCCTTACCATCATATTTAATGGTATAAAACTGTTTAATGGGTTTTGCCTTAGAACTTATTGATGTGTCGCATCACTTTTAGATCTGAGCAATTTTTTTTAGTGTCTTGTTTATAAAAAAATTCAATTTCAAGTCTAACAGGTTGGAGAAGACCTGAGAATGATGAGAATGCATCTTGGAAACATTTTGGAAAATTTGTTTTCCAAAGAAAACTCTGAAACTGAATTTGACTAAATTATCTTTAAAAAGTAAGAGGTGTTGTACTAACATTCCATTCACTGTGAAAGCAATTGCGCTTTCATTTTTCCTGCTCTGCCAAAGAATTTAGAAACCAGTCATTCACACATTTCTAGCAATATCTCTTCTCTAGGCTAGTAAACACTTTAAGAAAGACTACATTAAGATAACAAAAACCGAGTAGTTCCTAGACTATGGACCACAGATCATTCAGGGGGACATGAAATGTGGTTCTCACCTTGTGCTTTTAGATGAAAACATGTTGGAAAAATGGTTCCTGTCTTTTACTCCCACAACATTTTTGTGGGGTGACAGTGGCCATTAATAAAAAAAAAAAAATCCTTGACAAGCACTGAGTCCCCCCAAAACAACTATTCCACCTAAGGGAGAAGTTTTCATCTCAGCATTATCACCAGGGTGCTCCTTGCTCTCCTCAGGCTCCCCTGACTTTCTCAACAAAAGGAAAGCTCACCATAAGGATAACAAAAGCTCACCATGCCCACTCAAATAGTTAGACTGAGTGATCTCCTGAAAAAGGGACCTTTTCATCCTAGGAAGGCAGTACTATTTTTCACTGTTTTGATGATAATGATGATTACTATTACTAATTTTATTACTACGATTTCAGTCACATTATACTCATACTTAGGTCTGCTGCAGGGGAAGAAGCCCACAGGAGTGGAGCCAACGCGGGAGAAGAGCCAAGGTCTCTCCCCATGTTCCTGCCCCTCGGTTGTCTGCTCCCCAGGGCAGAAACACTGCTCAGCTCCCCTGCTCACAAGGACTTGGACAGTGCCTGCTTCTGAGCTGGCACCCAAATTTCAGGGAAGCCCAAATCTTCCCTTCACAAGGACTTTGTTTTGGAGGCAAGACTGAAGGTTCCTTGGCTGCAGGCAGATAATAAGGCTGGCTAATGCACAGACTGTATGTTTAATTTCCCATGGGAGCATTGATGCTGAGGGAGCACTGTGCAGGCAAATACGGCAGAACTATGGCCAGGGCTTATTTCATTTAATTGCCGTACCACACTACTGACAAGCATCAATTCCAGTTCATGAAAGGTGTAGGTTTCTTTTATAGAGTGTCTTATGGCTCCAATTTATGTTCTCCCAAGTCTGATCTCACTAGGTATTTGAACTAGATGCCATCAGACACCAGCAAATGCTTATTATATATAATGAAGAAGGAAGGCCAAGCAGGAGGTGAAACAGCACCCTAACTGAAACAGACAGTGAATAGGGAAACTGAAACAGTACTCTGTGCAAGATAGATATAGATATATATGTATATGTGGATGTGGATATATATACACACAGAGTTCTATATATATATAGACAGTTTCTGTAATTAAACATAACTTATTTTTACAGCTGGCTACATCGGAGATGGGTTTTATTGAAACATTTCGTCTTTGCAAGGCCACAGGGTGCTCACAGTGGTTTTTTTCCTTGTCAAGCAGTTCTTCTCACCAAGGAATTGTGCCGCTAGGTGAAACTTAAACGTTAGGAGTAGGAGAACTCTTCCAAGGAGCACACTGTCATGGCTTTTACTGCATAGTCCCCGGCAGGGAACAGTAATGACAGACTACTGCCACGCTGGCTTATGACTGTTGAAATATAGTTACACATTTAACAGTTTTAGAGTAAAATATGTACCTGTAATTTTGAATTCACTTTACCCTTCCCTGTGAGCCCTGTGGGGCAATAACAGTCTCAGGTTTGTGAATATTACCATATCCCCAGATGTGCTCAGACACTGTGCTTGTATGTGCAGACTGCAGCAGTGCCAAACTGACCAAAGCTCCTAAGGATGACAAACCCTGGTCCATCACATGTCAGATTTCCTGCCTCTTCCGCTTAACATGACAGAGGTAAAAAAAGGATGTGCTGCAGGGCAGTAGGAAAATAAAACTACAGGTATAGCCAACTCGCATCCTACAGGTAATACAAGAAGGTCTTATGTCAGAAGTACTATTGGGAGAGAGAAGAATAAACATTGGAAGGAATGTTTTGGATTTACCAAAGTGTAATTAAAAGCTGGAGACTGGAGTACCAGCAGCAACGCTACATGTCTCCCTAGCAAATTGCCTCTGTGTGCATACAGTGAGCTAAGGAAGTAGCTCATATGTTTTAACACGGTTAGCAGAGGCTGGCAATGGAGCAGTAATCTGGGGAATTGGGGAGAAAAGTTTTCATACAACAGGTCAGGATTTTAGGAGAATATTTGTTATGTCACATGAATCTTACTAAAAGCTGGATGTGAAGTGGTTTGAGTATATATGCAGCAAGGTAGGTTAAAACTACCTGGAAGTGATTAGGCAGGACATTTTACAGACCTAGAAGGATAAACCCAGTGAGGCTGGAAGAGAAAGGAGAAAGCAGAGAGTGGCTAGGAGCAGGCACTGCCCACAGCCACGCACAAATGCCACCAAGCTGCTCCCTGCTTGGGCACACAGACACACAGCCATTAGCCAGGGGACATCCAGGAGTCTGGGAGAGCCCAGGTTGCCTAGGAAAGCAAGCAACCAATCAACTATCACACTGGAGGGAATGAGGAGGGCCTCACTGGCATCAGTGCACAGCTGAAATTGGGAAAAGAAGTGACAAGGAAGGGCCCTGAGCTGCAAAGTCCCCTGGAGCCCTCCCACTACAACTGATGCTCACTGGGGTGCCTGGGAAAGCCCTGTGCCCATGCTGTTGCTCCTTCTGCCCTGAGGCAGGGGAAATGGGAAAGGTATTTCCACATGTCAACATAGGACTTGTCCTGCAAGACAGAGTCCTGGACACTGTGTCACTAGCATGGAGATGTGAGAACAACCTCTGCTTCCAGTGGGTTTTGTTCAATGGGCAGAGGAGCTCTATGATTGCTGGCATAGCTCTTTTGCAGCTGTTTCACGGCCTGTACCTCACACACCAGCACCTTACAGACTATCTTGCAGTGGTTGTAAAACGCCTACTTAGTCAATGGCAACTAGTGTCTTTCTTCTCATGCACCTTTTTATGTTTTGACAGCAACCCACCAGACACCACGTCTTCTGGCTCCCTGCAGTTACAAGATAGGCATCCAAACGACATCAGCCTACCCCTGTGTGTCATCCCACCAAGAGAATGTAATAGGCAGCTGCCTCTCTTGTAAAGCCTGAATCACAAAGGCGTGAGTTTCTCAGGTGAGAGCTGAGGGATGGAGGGATTAAGTGAGGTGCCAAGAGAAAAATTAAGTTAGTGCTCACAATAGGGCTCCAGTTTTGGCTGGAACTCAGGAAAAAAAAAGAAAGTTTATAACCTTTGAAGAAGAGGCAGGCAACTTAGGAGGACTATAATGATGTTGTGAGGTTATGCAGGGAGAAAATTAGAAGGGCCAAAAGACAACTAAAACTTAATCTGGCTACTGCCATAAAATACAACAAAACCCGTTTCTATAAACGCATTAGCAACAAAAGGAGAGCTAAGGAGAATCACCATTCTTCATTTGACATAAGAGGAAATACAGTGATTAAACATGATGAAAAGACTGAGGTACTTAATGCCTTCTCTGCCTCAGTCTTTAATTGTGAGACCAGTTGTTTTTCAAGTGCCCAGACCCCTGAGCTGGAAAACAAGGATGGGGAGCAGAATAAAGCCCCCATAAATCCAAAAGGAAATGGTCAGTGACCTACTATACCACTTAGATGCACACCAGTCTATGGACCAGATGGGATCCATCCAAGAGTACTGAGGGAGCTGGTGGAAGTGCTCACTAGGACACTTTCCATCATTTATCAGCAGTCCTGGTTAACAGGGGAAGTCCCAGTTGACTGAAGGTTAGCATGTATGACATTCATACAAGAGGGGCTGGAAGGAGGATCTGGGGAACCACAGGCCTGTCAGTCTGGCCTTGGTGCTGGGGAAGGTTATAGAGCAAATCATCTTGAGTGCCATCATGTGGCACATTCAGGACAACCCAGTAATCAGGCCCAGTCAGCATGGGTTTATAAAAGGCAGATCCTGCCTGACTAACCTCATCTCCTTCTATGACAAGATGACCTGCCTAGTGGATGAGGGAAAGGCTGTGGATGTTGCCTACCTTGGCTTTAATAAAGACTTTGACACCATTTCAAACAGCATTCTCCTGGAGAAACTGGCCTCTCATGGCTTGGACAAACATATGCTTTGCTTGGTAAAAAACTGTTTGCATAGTGGAGCCCAAAGGGTGGTGGTGAATGGAGTTAAATCCAGATGGTGGCCGGTCACAAGTGGTGCTGCCCAGGTCTCAGTATTGGGGCCAGTTCTGTTTAATATCTGGACAAGGGGATCAAGGGCACCCTCACCAAGTTTGCAGATGACACTAAGCTGGGCAGGAGTGTTTATCCGCATGCGGGTAGGAAGGCTCTACAGAAGGATATGGACAGGATGGATCAATTTACTTGGAATAGTGCATCCAATTCTGGGCTCCCAAGCTCAAGAGGGACAAGGCTCTACTTGAGAGAGTCCAACCGAGGGCTACAAGAATGATGAAGGGACTGGAACACATGCCTTATGAGGAAAGGCTGAGACACCTGGGGCTCTTTAGTCTGGAGAAGAGAAG